>JANAVB010035594.1:0-52675 GCA_029216955.1 Iris pallida
TATGACACTATAATTCATATTTTGAGTTAGTAGTATGAATTTTAACAAATAAGCTATCTATTCATCCTGCATTATGAAAGGAAAGGAAAAACATATGATTCACATTGTCATAGTGCATATGAGAATATGATATCAAGTCATCATTTTCAATTGTTCAATTACTTAGCGGGTGTAGTCATTGTACTTCGTTACTATTGTGATATGATTTGTGCTTGCTATTTTGATTAGTACTTATTGTTATTTGTTGTCGATCTAACAACTTGATGTGTTTACTTCGGTAATCGGTATCGGACTATTTCGTTGCGTAGTATCGGTATCCGTATCAACTATTTCTATGAGTATCGGTATCGGATTTGTATCGAACTATTTCTATGAGTATCGTATCGAACTATTTCTATGAGTATCGGTATCTAAACCCTATTCCTAATCCTAAAACCCTACCCAAAATGCTAGCCCTAACCTAACATAAACCTAACCCTAACCCTAAAACCCTAGAATCGTATCGGTATCAAGCTATTAATCCTATGAGTTTAAGAATCGATATCGGACTATTTCTATGAGTATCGGTATCGGACTATTTTCTATGAGTATTAATATCGCTATTGGTATCAACTATATTATGATGATATCGGTATCGAACTAATTCTGTTTAGTTTGTCTTACAATACAGACTTTCCATCATCAATCTGTGATGCATCGTTTACTTTCGTTGATCATACATGGATGTACAAACGGCAACACGAGAGCAGAATAGGTGTGAGTGACAATTTTTAGGCAGGCTGGAAGTGCTTCTTAAGTATGGCCATGAGCAAAGCTCAGTGCATCGAGTGAAGTAAGTGACTACACTTATTTTTATTTTTTCTAACTGTGTATTAGAGATGAAGTCAAAATAAGGACACCCGATATTACTGATGAGGACTTCAAGAGAGGTTGATTGTACCTTTCCGTCCTTGTTTCGCAAATCGTAAGTAACTGAGATAATATATTATGTGGCTACCATGAAACACATACACTAAAACATTTAAATTATTAATATTTGTTTACAGGTTTTATTGCCTGAACAACCTCACAGATGAGAGCATTCGTTATTTGGCATTGGGACGAAGAACATGCAAAGACTTGGCCAGGCTATGTCATTAATGGCTTCAAGTTTAAGGCAACTCAGAATGCTATAAATGCCAAATTTTTTAATGACGACTTCAGTACCAAGGATTCTGGTGTTTTGCATAAGAGGCACCATCTATGACGAGGCCGGACTTTGACTATTATGGAGTGCTTTGGGATATTGTAGATTTACAATATACTGCCCCATATGATATGCATATTATGATGTTCAAATGTGAATGGTTCGATACGACACCAAATCTCGTTAGAGAATCGATGAACAATTTGAATTCGTCGAAATAAATCAGCGCAGGAGGTATAGAGGGTCCGACACGTTTACGATAGCAAGTCAGCTGTTTCAGTCTACTATACAAGCTACCAAGGCATCGTAGAGATCGATTTGACTGTTGGGCAGTATGCAGGATTAAATCTAGAAATATATTCACCGTTGGAGACCCACCATAACCAAGAGGACCAGATCGAAAACTCCAATACTTGGGACAACAATCGGATACCATGGATGTTGAATATTGCTAAAAAAATAGAGGAGAGGAAGAGGTTGATACACAAGGATTAGATGTCAACCAGGAAGAAAGAGGCTCTGTCCCAAGTATTGAGGCTGAAGAAGAGACGAGAAGAAGAAGAAGAAGAAAAAAAGAACTTGATGAGGATGAGGATACAGATGAAGTCGACGATGAGATGAGGATGAGGATGAGGAGCGACAGAAGGCGACGGATTTTTCGTCGCTAACTAGAGAATTCAAGTTAGCGACGGATGGCGACTACCACGACGGATTATCCGTCGACAAGGATCTGGAATATGAAATATTTCCACAACCTAAGCGACGGATTATCCCGCAATTCTGTCGCAAGTAGTCGTAACCACTTTACGACGGATTATCCGTCACCAATACCGCGACTAATTGGCGACAACCTAGCGACAACACCGGATTAGCTGGATTATCCGTCGCTTAGGTCTGGAACCATGAAAGATTTCCAGAACCTAAGCGACGGATATTTCGTCGCTAATCCGTCGCACATTAGCGACTATTATCGACGGATTACGACGAATTTTGCGAACATACTTACTCAGAGGTAATGATGACGTGGTAAATATGAGGGTTTCTTCAATGGAGTCTTCCTACTCAGAGGTAATGAGGACGTGGCAGGAGTGACACCATGAAGGGTACATAGAACAACTCAGAGGTAATGGACATGGAAGTTCTACGTGAGGGGTAGTTTATTTTTGATGGAAGTGAAACAACTCAGAGGTGACATCGACGTGGTTGTTTCGGGAAATTTGTGGATCTTTACCCTTTTTATGCACTGAAAGTGCGAATAATAGATCATGAGGAAGATGCTCTTTTAGGAAGGAATTTAGAGATATGATCATACATAACTTACTACCAAAAGATGCGTATATTCATTTGGATGACTAGAGTGTAAGTTCAGCCGTACCTGGGGCACATAACTTAACATCCGGTTGATTGGAAGATGTCATTTAGACATAATACTTCATCAGAACTTGCCGTTGACAGGCATCATGAGCAAGTCTTTGTTTTATTTTGCGAGACGGTAAGCACCATTGGAGAAGACAGCCTCGATGATGAATGGGCCTTCCCACATTTGCTGAATTTGCCGACGGTTTGTGAGTCATAACCATCGGCCACTCCAGGGGGAGTCCGCTGTGCCCGGGGCGGGCGAAGGTCCAGGCGGATGCGAGTGGCAGAGGGAGGGGGGACTCCAGGCCCGCCGAAGAGCGGGTGGGGGCCGGGGGCTGAAGGAGGATACGGCCACGGTAGGGGGCCACTTGAGCGCTGGGCGAGCGGACGGAGGGAGAGAAAGTCCGGAGGGCTCGCGGCCGAGGAGGGTCCGCAGTTGGTGCCGGAGTGGGGGGAGCAGATCCGACCTGAGGGCGAGACAGCCCGGCTACCCAGCCAGGGGGGCGAGCTGGTGGGGGTCAGGCGCTGGTTGGGCCGCTGAAGGCGAGGGGGTAAAGAAGAGGGGGACGTGGAGGGGGAAAGGGGAAGGACCCAGGGATGGAGTGCTGACAACGGGGAAAGGGAGGGTCGCCATAGAAGACGTCGAACGCAGGGGCGACGGGGGCGCACGCCGGCAGGGCCGAGCGAAGGGGTAGGCGATCCACGGAGGGGAGGCGAACTAAGGGCCAAGCCACCAGCCATAGCCGCCAGGCTGCGCAGGGTATTGGGGACGCCGCGGCGCGCCCGGGCTCGCCGAGACGAGAGAGAAACCCCATGCGCGGCACCCCAAGGAAAACCCATTCACATATAATATATATATTATATATATTATAATATATTAATATATATATATATTATATATAATATATATAACCAATACCCTATCTTAACCAATGCCATATCCTATATTCACATATATATACACAACCTATAAGGCATACATATATACCCATCTTACATTACCCCTATACCATACCTATATATTCACATAAACATCCTCTTATATAATATGTACTATATACACCCCCTCACATATATGGGTATCTCAAATGTGAGAACTCTCATACACCAAATATCATATATAGCATATATATATATATATATATTATATATATATATATATATATATTAATATATATATATATATATATAGCTCCTTTTCCTCCCCCCCCCTTCTTCCTCCTCCCGCCCCCCATCCCCTTTCCCTCGATTCTCTGAGCGGACCGCCCGGATTTAGCCGGGTCGCGTCCCCCTTCGTCTCCCCCTGATCCCTCATCTTCCTCATGTCTCGTCGACGATATATATATATATATATTAGATATATATATATAATATATATATATATCTATATATATATAATATATATATATTTTATACATATATATATATACATATATTAAATATATATATATATATTATATATATATATATATATATATATAATAGATATAATATATATATTTATATATATATATATAATATATATATATATATATATATATATATAATATTATATATATAATATATATATTATATATATATAAAAAAAAATGAAAAAAATAATATAAAAAAAAAAAAAAAAAATATATATATATTTATATATATATATATATAGATATATATCTATAAGATATATATAAAGAGAAAATATAATATAAAGAAATATATATATATATATATATATATTTATATATATATATATATAGATATATATATATATATATAATATATATATATATATATATATATATAATAAATATATATATATATATATTATATATATATATATATGCTAGTGCTAAATATAATGGCTCCTTTTCCTCCCCCCCCTTCTTCCTCCTCCCGCCCCCCCCCCCCCCCCCCCAAAAAAAAAAAAAAAAAATATTAAATATATAATATATATTATATATATATATATATATATATATATAAATATATGCTAGTGCTAAATATAATGGCTCCTTTTTCCTCCCCCCCCCCATCTTCCTCCTCATGCCCCCCATCTCCTTTCCTCGGTTCTCTGAGCGTGACCGCGCGGCTTTAGCCAGGTCGCGTCCCCCTCCGTCTCCCCCTGATCCCTCATCTTCCTCCTGTCTCGTCGAAGATGTCCTCCAGCCCCTCTTCTCCTCCTCCTCCTCCTCCCAGCAGCTTTGCGATGCCGGAATGGCTTACGTCGCCGCTTGGTCGGACGACCAGCTCCGCCTGGTCGAAGTTCTTCCACCGGTCGTCGTAGCTGTGGCGCCCCCTCTTGCTTGGCCTCCCCGGGCGCCACCCCCCCCGTCCATCCTCGCACCCCTCCTCTGTCCTTTCCCCTTCCGCCGCTTCGCCCCCATCCTCCATCCCCCCGTCGCCTATTCCAGCCCTTCTCCCTCCGGTCTTTCTCCCCTCGCTTCCCGCCTCCACCGTTTCCCCCCCCCATTCTCAGTTTCGAATTTCCAAAGCCCCTCTTTCCCTCTCAGCCCCCTTTTCTCAGGGGCTCAGACACTCTCTAGCGTTGCGCCCAACTATACACCCCCCCATTTGCGCCCGCATGCTCCCTCAGGGTCAACCACACTATGCGCTCGCCTGATCCACACCCTCTCTCCTCCACAGCTCCCTCTATATGCCCTACCCTTAGCGCGCATAGCAGCGGCATTAATCCCACTTCCCCTGTTCCTTCTATGCGCCAACCACCACCCTCCCCAGTGAGCTCATTATGTGCCCCCCTCATCTACCTCCTTATGCGCTCTCTCTAGTGTATCCTATGCGCCCCCTCAGGCTACTCAGGCTGCTCATCCTCTTGCTACCCCCCTCAGCTGGCCTCCCCCAGTGCAGTATCTTCCTCCCAGGTACCAGCTCTCTCCCCAGGCACGGGACTCCCTCCTCGGCCCTGGGTTCTCAGGCAGGCACCTCCTCGTTCGCAGACATAGTAAGACCGGACCGACTGGCCCAGAAATAACCTATCCTTCCAGATGTCTCTCTTCCCGAGATCGACTAGCCCACTCCAGCGGAAGGTCAATTGTTATCAATTCTGTTCTCCTGCGCGGACCTGGAGACGCTTTAGGAGAGGTTTTCCTCTACGTTTGTGCTAAGATTCCCCTCGGGATGTCCTAAGCTGGTCCGAGTACAGGAAGAAGTTGCCAAATGGAGCCTTACAATGGAGTATCGCGTTGCTCCTCTTGATCCCAAAAACATCCTTCTCCACTTATCCTCAGCCACAGACCAAAAGATTGTCCAGTCTCGGGGAATTAACAAAATTGACTCCAAAATCATGACAGTGGTCAGATGGTCATAAAACCTTAACCCCATTAAGGATTCACCCATTGTGTTCGCATGGGTCACCCTTCCCAACCCACCTCTGATATGTTTCATACCGGTAGCTCTGAAAAGGATTGTCAACTCCTTCGGCACCTTCATGGCCATGGCGGAGGAAACAAGAAATCTGACCAGAGCCAATTATGCTAAAGTCTGTATGGAGCTCGACGTCTCCACAGAACTCCCTAAAGCCATCAACATCGAACTAGGAAATAAGACCCACTCGCAGCCAATCCTATATGATAACAACGTAGTATACTGCAATCATTGTAAAAAAAGAGGGCATCAAATGAAGCACTACGATAAAGCACACCCAGAGTTGAATCACAAGCCGGCACCAAAGGAGCACAAATCAAAAAGGACTCAGGATCAAAGATTGTCATGCCCCAGTACCGAAATACGGGGACGGACGTCGGTCAGCTACACCGTATAAGGTGAGAATACGTTATACGGCAATGACGGCTGTCAATTTCGCTGGGTATCCTAGCATGGAATAATTCTATGGCCTAAATCCGATCTCATATCCACAGGCAATAACAATAAAATACTAAACAAGAGAGATAATCATATGAAAAGCAGGAAATACACATATGATAATCGAGGAATCTACAGTACAAGATAGTAATGTAGATGAGTATACCTTCCCACAGTTCTTAGCAGGGTCGGAAACTGAAGCACATCCTCCAAGTCGAGTCTGGAAGATCCACAGGGTCGGTCACAAGCAATCTGGAAACAATCCAGGGTTGGTCAGGCCAACCGTAGCAAGTACCAGAAAGGAAGGCTCAAGGACGGGTAAGAAAGCCAGCAGGATAAAATATAAAGCAGAACATATATAAACAGTAAATGAGGGTAAGAATCATGCGATACCAATACACGATAAAAATCCACAACTAATGTAGCTAATAACCACCAAGCATCACAATCTCCCTAACATCCAATAATACATGTATCGCCAACCAATACTCGTAGCCTGTCAACGGAACAGTAATCCACCCCTATATTAAAGAAGAATAAGGGAAATAATTTCCACGCCGGGACAGCGTTACGGGCCAGCCCGCCTAGCAAGCAGCAATCCATGCAATTTAGGTGAATAAGCGGCCACTCAAATGTCTACGGCTGTCTAGGTGGAGGTTGGGTTACCACAACAATGTAATAGGAATCCTCAGATCATGCCGTCCCAGCAGGGCTAGTGGGGCCAAGTATAGCAAGACAAGATAAGCACCGATCCCTCGTAAGGCTACCGTGCTAGCAAGAGAAGTACATAGTACATAAGTAGTAGCCGGATCTAGCCATCCGCTAGTGCGAACGGTAACAACATCCGTGGCGGCTAGCCTGCAGGTCATGACTAATGTCTGGGATAAGGCTAGTAATGCACGATATCGGGATTCCGTTCCCTCCCAATGCTTCTACCAGTTTAAGTTACCTAGAATAACCATACATTTATCCGGAATCACATGCCGTCACATGATCATCCTCCTAGATATCGTACATCAGTACAATGCTAAGTAAGAATCAACCTCGGCACCTATAGTCCCAATTGTGATCCATCCTTAGTGTTATGCAACAAGCAAGCAAGCAATCCTGACCACGCTAAGACTAAAGGCCAACTACCAAGGTACCCGTGCAAGTAATCATATAATATTGCTAGAATATTAGGATGGCATCGCAATGCCATATAATCATGGAAGTAGCACCTCAAAGTGCCAGTAGACAAGGGGTACCACAGTGCAAAGTTAGGGCCAGTACCTCAAAGGGTAAGCTAGACTTATAGCACGGATACAAGTAGTCATATCGGGAGCAAGGACAAATCTGTCAGTCACAAGAAGTCATCTGCCCATATCGTGGCATGGATATCAGGTCAAGTACAAGGTTAGAACCTCTACTATAATACTCTATCAAGTATACAAGGGAGCCTACAGCTCTAATCATCAAGTCGGTCTATCCATCGGATCAATCTATCAGGAGTCTGCCATCCACGATAGAGTGAATATCATGTCAAGAAAGACGATCACCAAATACCAAGCTCATCACTATAACAATGCTAGGCCCTCTGGCTCACAAGAATCCCATGAATCAATGATCACAAGCTATCAACAAACAAGTCTCACTACTACCAAGATATAGCAAACAAACCAGGTTTTGGACGCTTGGGAAGCCGAGTAAAAATTATATAATAATACCCTCGATATTCTCCTCGTTCTACGAAATATTCGCGATTATAAAAATCCAAGAATCTACAGTCATATCTGATCGAATTAGAACATCCTCAAAAGGAATAATAATACTATCCAAGAGTCCATTGAGTCTATCAATCAATATTCTCGAGATCATACTCTCCATAATACTCAACCCTCAAATATATCCAAAATCACAAATCTCGACATATAGGACAACTATCAGTCCTAACTGGCTAGACTAGGATAACTCCTAGAATGAATGATCAGGGGACAAGAATATATTAATTAAACGCTGCCAGAAAAGTGGCAAGGATTGCATGAACCGCTCTAGAGCAGATCTATAACCCTTAAACCAAACAAGGACCAGGATTGCAGACCGTCTCCCGGGCGGAACCGCGCTCCTTACGCTATCCGACGGATAAGACAGGTCAAGAACTAGGCGACTAATCTCGTCAAGGTTTACCTAGCAAGTACTGGAATCAGACCACTATATCCAAAACAAGTAAGCACGAGTCTAGATTAGCAAACCAAAGGAATGGTTCTGCCTAATTCTTCAAACCAAATTCCGACCGGGAATTCTGAAAAATTCGGCAGAGTCTCCTTTATATTCTGGACAGGAGCTCCTAGCGAATTGGGGCTAAATCTACTTGGCACAACCCGCCGCAGAATTGCAGGCTGAGAACACTAAGTCTCAGCTTCCAGCAGCACTACCATGCGTACTGGAAACCAAACCATAGCCGAGAACACTAAGTCTCGGCCTCCAGCAGCACTACGATGCGTGCTGGCGCCAAGCCAACACATTCAACAAGAACGGCCACACATGGCGCATCAAGACTCACATTCATATCCAAGCCACAAACACAGTCACAGAAATAGCAAGCCAAGCCGTTACCTGACCGCGAGTCGAACACGGGTCATATGGGGACAATCCATACATGTGAGTCGTGCTCGTGTCCTCGGAGGTATGGATGACCCGTCCGAGTTGTCTGATATGGTCGTAAATCGGTCTCGAACCAAGCTATCCTAAGTTATCCTTATGGCAGTTCTACTAACATGCTACACTACTCATGGTTATACATTAATTAATTAAAATACAATAAAAATCTAGGAGAGAGGGCAAGAGCCATCGATGAGCAAGGGGTACTTGCCTAGAGATCTCGGCTAGATAAGCAAGTCTTCGGCGATCGGGATCCAAGCTAGAACGTCCATCGATGTCCTCGGAATACATAATAAACAATTATTAGAATTAAATAATAAAATAACAACAAAATCATGAAGAATCGTAGGGGGCTATACCGTGTGGGTCCCGCAAGTAGTACAGGGATCTGGCACGGAAACCGAGGCACGTGGATCGATATTGACACGCAAACCGAGACATGCACGTATATCGAGATGTGTACGAGAAGATCAAGGAATCACGAATATCGAGATGGCATACGAATTATTGCGACACGTAAATCGAAGCATGTATGCAAATCGAGACGGAGCGAGATTCAAGGAAGCACGCAAATCAATACGGCATACAAGTCAGCGTATGCAAGTAAATCGATGCGGTGCGGAGCCCAAGGTGAAATGCAAACCAAGGCGGCACGTAAATCAGTACGTGCATGCAAATCGAGATGGCACAAAGTCCAAGATGGCACGTATACCAATACGGTACGCAAATCGATGCATGCACATAAATCGATGCGCACAAAAATTGAGATAGGCACAAAGGCCGAGGCACAAAAAATGAGACAACACGCAAACCTAGATAGTACGTCGCCCGAGGTAGCACGGGGCTCGAGGCGTCTCGCTGCCCAAGGCAGCACGTGGATCGAGGTGGCACGAAAAAATAGATAGCACACAAATCGAGGCACACATCCTGAGAACCATATGGAACGAGGGAACGCGCAAATCGAGTGCACGTAACCCAACGCACGTGGCCTGGGGAGTACGATGCCCAAGAATGGCATGCAGCTCGAGGCTGTACGCTGCCCTAGGCATGCAGAACAAGGGGGCTCGCTCCCCGAGGAGCTCACAGCCCGAGGAGGAGAGGGAGGGAATTAGCTCACCCGGGAAGCTCGGCCAGGCGGGGCTGGTCGCCGTCGGTAGAGAACAGGGGGAGGGGGCTCGTCGGGAGTCCGGCCAGGTCACAGCGACTTCCGATGGAGGAGTCGAACGACAGCAGCAGCAGTGCTGCGCTCGACGGGGAAAGCAGATGAAGGAGGAGGCGGCGATGGATGGAAGTGGCAGCGGTGGCCGAGATGAGGGCGGCCACGGCGGTGAGGGTGGCCGGGGGCGACGAGGATGGCGGTAGAAGTGGTGCTGGCGGCGGTGGCCAAGATGAGGGCGACCACGGTGGTGGCGGGCGCTGGGAACAACGAGAGGAGAGTGAGGATGAGAAAGGAGATCGGGGGAGGAGGTGGCCATGGCGGTGGCCCATGTGGCTGAAGTGGTGGCGGCCATAGAGGTGGTGGCTGAAGTTGGGGGTGGATAGTGAGAACTCAGGGATGAGTGGAGAGGGGCTGGCTTCTCCAGCAAGGGAGAGAAGAGAGGAGAGAGAGAAAAGAGAGTGAGTTGAGAGGGAGAGAGTGTTAAAGAGTGGGGGGAAGCTGGTCGTCCAGCAAGAAGAGAGTGAAAAGTGAGGGGGCGGCTGAGTGAAAAGCGAGGGGAGAGAGATGAGAGTGAGAGCATGGGTTAGGGTTAGGGTTAGGTAAAAATGAGGGGTAGGTATAAGCAACCAATAAACCAATAAATAATATAATTAATAAATAGGTAAAAATGACAAGAATACTAACACCAATAATAATAACAAATTAATACTAAAACAGTTAACCAAGACATGCCTCAACAACCAAGGTCAATCGAGACCCAGAAAATAAAATAAAATTTAAACAAATACGAAAATTTAAAATCATGAAAATACGAAATACAGTCATATACCTACTTTAAAATAGGGATTGGACAAAGATCCCCCCTTTTACCTCCCCCCCACTCGCATATCAGATTCGAAGCCAGCCCTACATCAACCTAGACATCCAACAATATCGACGGGTAGGAAAGTAACCCCACAACCCCTAAAAGCACCCACGTCAACACCCACAACAGGTTCGACGTTCTGGCGGAAGAAGAAAACACCCAAAAAGAAGAAGCACATACTAGCAAAGCAACCACTACCAGGAAAAGCAACCCCTCACCTCCCCCCACATCACCAGTCAAGCTAACCTACAAGGTAACACCACTCCCGATCAGAGAATAGTAGGGAGGTCAGACCACAACAAACCCAACGTATGCTGCCCCACGGAGGGCACCGAACTCTAGGAGAGTCAATCACCGAGACACATTCAGGCCGAAGATCTGGCCATCATCGGGCCCGAGCAAGTCATCCGTTGTCAGCAAGCCATAGACGCAGAGACATTCACCCCATCAACCAACTCAGGATCACCTCCTAGCCTAGATAAAGAATTAGAGACCCACATACAGATGAAGATCCCTCGACCACCCTCCAGAAGCAGAACCCTAACAAGCTAGCAGCAAATAAAAGGCAGAGTACTAAAGGAGCCACCGAGTCCACGGCAATGACCACCAGGTCGGCCACAAAACTCGTTAAACACCAACAACAAAACAAGTCAAATGCCTAACATCCTATCCTGGAATGGTAGAGGCCTCGCCAATAAACCAATCTTGAGGAGATTATGCAGCCTCAAGAAAATTCACAAAATTGACATCCTTATTATCTTAGAACCCAAAATCCCCCCTAACAGCCTCAAATCGATTCAGCTGCAGCTAGAATTCCACTCCGCCGTCACTGGCAAACATGACATATGGATCCTTTACTCCTCTGAAGTTAATATCAGCATTGTGCTCGACACCATACAAGCTCTATCATGTTGGTTAGAGCACCCCAAACTTTTAAATCGTGCCCTCCTCTCTGCAGTTCACGGTAGCTGCGACATCAATAACCGCAAACAGCTCTGGAGAACTTCCTAGACACTGTATCCAGCACCTTCAACCCTCCCTGGCTGTGTATTGGAGATTTCAATGACGTTACTTGTAGAGACAAGAAGACGGGCGACAGACCTCCACCCCCCGGCGACCATACTAGATTTCAATAACTTCATCTTCAACGCTCACCTGTCTCATCTTCAATTCACCGGCACCGCGTTCACCTGTGTAACATGCGGGAAGGTGACCACAGGCAATACTCTCGACTAGACCGAGCCCTCATCAATGCTCAATAGAAAGACATGAGTATCGCATCCAACCTCGCTCACCTTAATGCCACAGAATCCGATCACGCTCCCCTCCTCATTGAAATCAATCGTAACTTAAACCAGATCAAGATAAAATTTACTTTCCTGGATTTTTGGTGCAATCACCCTCAATTCTTAGGGATCGTTGAAGATGCATGGTCCAGGACTGACTCCATCGACCTCTTCATTCGTGTGGCCAACAAACTCAAGGCTAACAAAAAAGCTCTCACCACTTAGAGCAAGCAGGCTTTAGAGATATTTTCCAAGGTGTTCGTACCGCCGAAGACGATGTGACTCGAGCAGAAGCTCTATATTTGATAAAAAAATTGTCAGCCACGAGAACAGTCCTGAACCTTTCCAAAGCCATCCTCAAATTTCGTTTAAAAGTCGAAACCGATTTCTACAAGCAGAAAGCCAGACTCAAATGGGACAACGATGGGGATAAAAACACCAGTTACTTCCTTGCCAGAGTCAAGGGTCACAGACAGAAGCTCAACATCCATCAGATTATCGATGACAACAGAAACATCTACAAGGACTAACAAAGCATTCAATAGGAAGCGGCAAACTTCTATTCGTAGTTGTTCTCTAAAGAAACTGTCCCGTGAGACACTGATTTCCTTTCAGAAATCCCTCATCTCATTAATGACACGGACAACATCCGCATGGAGACCCTCCTATCAGAACAGGAAGTGAAAGCTGCTGTGTGGGTGCTGGACGCCCATAGCGCCCCAGGCCCGGACGGTTTCAATGGCATTTTCTTTCGCACATGTTGGGACATCATCAAGACGGATATTCATGAAGCGGCGACAGCCTTCTTTCAAGGAGCCAGGTACCCTAGATCTATTTCTTGCTCTAATATGGTCCTTATCCCTAAGCAGGACAATCCAGAGACTTTTCGTGACTTCAGATCGATCAGTTTATGCACCTTCACCAACAAAATCATCTTCAAGATTATTGCCACGCACATGGCCGATATTCTTCCCAAAATCATATCTGAAGAATAGAGTGGCTTTGTTTGGGATAGAAACATCCAAGACAACATTATGCTAGCCCAGAAAATTATTACATGCATAAAATTACCGTCTATAGGCAGGAACATAGCCATCAAACTGGACATAGAGAAGGCTTATGACAGGCTAGACTGGCAGTTCATGATCTGGGTATGTAGAGCGTTCAAATTCTCAAAAATGTGGATCAGTATTATCTGGCGATCGATCATCAACTCGTGGTTCTCCACGGTAATTAATGGGAAAGCGGATGGCTTCTTCCATTCCAGTTAGGGAGTTAGGCAATGAGATCCTCTTTTGTCTACCATTTTTATCATTGCAGTGGATGCCCTCAGCAGAAATATTAACAAACTGCCTAGGACCCCTAACTTCAAACATTTTTACGCCGTTAGCGGATGTTCGATCATTACTCACCTAAATTACATCGACGGTATACTTATCTTCTCTTCAGAAAAAGCGGGGTCCATAGAAGCCATTCAGAACGTTCTCCTAAGGTACGTTTGTTGCTCTAGCCAAAGAGTCAACCCTAGAAAAAGTGTCATTTATGTCCACCACAAAGCTAACAGAGAGCATACCGCAACATTGGCCAACATTACCGCCTTCACAGTCGCTTACCCTCCTTTCTCCTACCTTGGCTGCCCGTTGGTATACGACAGATCATCCGTGACCATCTTCGAAGGTCTCATCGGTAAAATCAGGAAAAAAATAGAAGATTGTTATAACGCTACACTATCGCCAGGTGGCAAAATCATACTGATTAACCACGTGCTCTCTTCCGTCCCAATATACACCCTCGCAGCTTGCTCCCCCCGAAGAAGGTTCTCAAATCAATCGAGAACCTCTTCACCAACTTCTTCTGGGGCCACAATGACGCCAAAGACAAACAACATTGGGCCAGCTGGGACTCCATGGCCAAGCCTCCCATCGAGGGTGGTTTGGGCTTCTCCAGATTGTACCATATCGTCGATGCTTTCTCCATAAAATTATGGTGGAAGCTTCTTGTCGGCCGTAACCTCTGGGCTCGATTCATGAAGGCCAGATAGTTCAAACACATACACCCAATAACCACTACTAGCAACAGCAGAGCATCCGCGGCTTGGCGTCGTATTCTGTATGGTCGGTCTCTCGCTGAACCGAAGATTCGCCTTCAGCTGGGCGCCGGAGAGTCAGCTCTATTACTTAAAAGATGGATGGGAGACGACCTTATTCCTCGACTTCTGGTCGCCCCCCGCTACTGGCAAGATCAAAGAATTGCGGAACAACGAAGACAACTGGAATTGGCAGAAAGTTCGAGATTGGAGTGGTGATGAGAGCGTGACCACCCTGCAGAATTCTAATTTGAATATTGGCACGGAAGACGACACGCTCTGGTGGGTGGAGAGCACTAACGTCGCATTCAATATCGCCTCCGCGAGAAGGGTCGTTCGCAGCCCCGGACCTCCTGCCCCTATATTGAGTCCCTTCTGGCACCCACGTATTCCAAAAAAATGGTCATTCCTGGTCTGGCGTACCGTCCGCAAGAAACTCCCTACAGACGACGCCCTCACCACCATCGGCTTCAGCCTTACGTCAGCTTGCCATTACTGCACCGATAAACAGTCAAAAACGATTGACCACATCTTAAGCAACGGAGAGTCCGCGACAACCGTCTGGGCGTCCATATCCTAACATTGCAGCATGACTAGTATAAGTGGGTGCTTCAACGATCTTCTAGCAATCTGGGGCAATGCGTCGCATTGCCACCAGATCGTCGTAGCCGCCACAACGTGGGTTATCTGGAAGAACTGCAACAAATCTATATACGAAGGGCGCCAATTTTCCAACGTACAACTCACTAAAGAGGTCATCCGTCAGTGTCTTAAGATAGGCCGTCTTTGCAACCATGGTGAGCAGGAATTCTTGTATTTTTTGTCCTTCTGATTTAATCAGGAGAGGCCCCCTCTCCCTTTGTTTTTTCTCTTAGTCTTTTCTGCGCTTACTTGTAAAGGCTTCGGCATTTTGCGCCTTGAATGAAAAAAAGTGGGGGTTTCCTTAAAATATATATATATATATATATATATATATATATATATATATATATATATATATATATATATATATATATATATATTTTTATATATTTTTGTATATATTTTATATATATTTATATATATATATATAAAATATATATATATATATATATATATATATATATATATATATATATATATATATATATTTATATATATATATATATATATATATATATATATATATATATATATATATATAAAATATGTATATATATATATATAAATATATATATAAATATGTATATATATATATATATATATATATATATATATATATATATATATATATATATATATATATATATATATATTTTATATATATATAAATATATATATATATATATATATATATATATATATATATATATATACATATAAATATATATATATATATATGTGCTATATGTGATATAGCACATATAAATATATATATATATATGTGCTAAAATATATATATATATATTATATATATATATATATATATATATATATATATATATATATATATATATATATATATATATATGTGTGCTATATATGATATATATATAGCACACACACACACACACACACATATATATATATGTATATTAAAAAAAAAAAAATATATATATATATATATATATATATATAGTAGCTAACTGAACTTAAAGGAGATATGGGGTCATTAAGTAACGGTTCAGGTAATCCCTTGCTACCTGTACTGAGATGCCACACAAGGCAGTGGCCTATATGGCCTGCATCCTCCCTCTTCCTAGCCTAACACTCCTCACTCAGTCTCTCAAAACTAAACTCTAATTTATAAACGTACATAACCCATTTCTGAACCCCCACATCCTCTCATTCTACTGCTACCACTGCTGCTGCTGCTACTACTGGCTGATACTCCTACTAACCCCAAACCTCTAACCTGTCTAACCCCAACTCTCTGCCGACACCTACACACTCAATCTCTCATACAAATAATGTCAGTTTTTCCCTCCCTATACCTACTTACATTCTCATCCTTCACCCAATACTCCTACAACATATATGAATTACCTAATATAAGACATACAAATCTTTAACACACAAACACATCAAACCTCAATGCAGGTTCAAGTTGGGCCTGTCCCTAGACCATGTCTTCCTATACAGGGAATACTCCTATGTAGGACATTCCTTCATAGCTGCTACTCGAGACCCTCTAACTCTTCTCACTCGTTCCTAATAGCATCTGAGATAAGGCAAAGAAAGCCAAGGCAATACAAAGCAACTGATGCCAACTATCCTAAAACCTAAACTCTAACACATCATACACTAAAATCTCAACTGGATACTAATATCATGAAATCCCAAAAATATTATAACTGGAACACTAAAAGTATCAGACACTATATGCAATACATAGATATATCAACCTGACACTATCTATATACAACTCATATACATATACGTAGACTTAGCCTATACACAGTTGTAGGAACGAATTTGCAAAGCACAATACTCTAGAGGGAGGGTGAATAGAGTAGGCAACAGAATATAGCTAATTTAAAAAGTTAGCAGCAAGATCACGGAGATAATATATATCACAAATAAATACTGTAAAGCAGAGATCAGAAAGCAAACGCAGACACGATGATGTATACTGGTTTTCCTCTTGTAAGGACTAGTCCAGTCAGAAGAACTCTAGCTTCCAGTTGAATCCACTATTGGAAAATACTACAAGTTTTTATTCGTAGTTCTTGCAACTTCTACAATACGAGCTTTGATCCGAAGTACTCGACCAACTTCAATTATGAAGTGTCTTTCTTCAATCAAGCCTCTGATTACAATCGCTCTGAAGCTTCTAGACCGTATCGCACTGGCAAATCGACTAGAGGATTGTAACTGGCTTGGGATTTAAAAAATAAAGCTTAGAACTCTTTGGAATAAAATAGTAGGGTTTAGAGAAAAGAGATGAAAGTGAATTGGTGAGTTGAAATGATCGAAATCCTTCTCTATTTATAGTTTTTCCAAAGACATAACTATGTCAGAATTCAGCCAGAATTCGGGCAGAACTCTATGAGAAAATCTCGGTAAGATCCGTAACTGTGGGAAGACCAAGTTCAAAATCCAACGGACACTAACCGAACTTTAGCCGAATTCGGGCCGAAGTCGGACCGAATTCTATTAGAGTTCTGTCAGGATTTTTGTAAATTGGTTTTGGGCTTTTTGAAAAGATAAAGCAGTTAGGAAGTAGTTTGGGCTTTTGTAAGTGTTCTTATTTTTAAAATGAAAGGGTATTTTGAAAATATTTTTTAGGTAGCCTATTTGCCAGTACGATATAGTGTATATCGTATTATTAGACTCAATAAATGTGAAAATACATTGAACAAATAGGAAAACCAAGAGCTCTTTGATGACGCCTTTCTTCAAATATTTGAGCAGAACTAAAGACGCCTTTTTGTTGACGGTAGTCGTCCAAAGACAAACAAATCTGGAAATCTGAATACCTTTCGGTGGCTTCACCCCTGAACCCCCATGGGTGGCGCTGCCCCCTCGACCCCAAACCTCCATGGGTGGCAGAACCCCGAATGCGAGGTCCCGGATAGGTCGTTGGAAGATTTTGAGAAATCTTCTTGTATGATACCGTCTTTGGCCCATCAAAAATTCTCCATTGCATATGTCCTGGTTTGACAAAGCTTGATCATACTTACTGCATGCCTATAAGAACATGTTAGATGAACGAAATAATATGATAGAAGCATAGAAATATGATATAGAACGTTTAGAACAATGCTAAGTTTAAGTAGCGACATGATAGTGATTACATGAATATTAATGATATCATTATGTTAAACTTAATTGATTAGCCATATTAAAAAACGTGATATAATCATTAGGCTAATAATCTCCTCCTTTTTGATTATGGCAAATCGGTTAAGTTTAATATATATACAATAGATGCATGTATCACTAATAAACACATAATACTATAATATTGTGTGCTAACTTAAACTTATTTCTCCCCCTTTGACATGATAAAAAATAAGCTCCTCCATAATTAGAGCTAAAATGAACTCAAGCATAATTAATGGAGGAAATCAAAAATAATCATGATCAAGGATTAGGAGAACAGTGTAACGACAAGTTTAGAAAATTGCATAACTAAAGTAGAAAAACTTATCAAAAATAGTTGGTTTAACTTAAAAACATTGAAATCAATCAATACATAGTTTACCAACTAGAAATCCAAAAAAGACATTCAAAACACAATATAATGAATAAATAAAACTGTAGTTATGAAATTGACCAATAAATGATTTTAATAAGAAAAATAGATATCAATATAGTAGAAATCAATCATTGGTCATAAATAGTTCATGAGAAATTCACAGATCTAGTACATACCAAAAAAATCAAGACTATAATGAGACATTTAACAATGATCACAAAAAATATGATTCATAATTTGCCATACAAATCAGTGAATCAATTCCATAAAGAGTATAATCATTGAAAAAGAAATCAAAATAAATATACTAGATTCACTAGCAAAATACTACCATTTGGCGACAGACATATAGCGACGGATTCTGTCTGTCGCTATTAGCGTCCGACTACCGACAAAGTTTCGACTGATTGTCGTCAAAAAGCCGATAATTTTTTATTTTAAGGGCGGGCAAAGGTCGCCAATCCGTCGTTAAGTCGATGGAGATATAGCGACGGATGAAGATTCCGTCGCTATGCTGTCGCTTAGTTGGCAAAAGTTGGCGAGGAATGTTGAAACAAATTGTCGTAAAATTTAACGAAGACGGATATTCCGTCGGCCAGCTAGGGTGGTATAGCGAGCACGTAGAGACGGAATATATCTGTCGCCAGTTCGTCGCTAAATATCCAATCCTAACTTAAATTAAGCCGACGGAAGGAAAACTTTTCATTCCCCCCAAATTCTCTCTTTCCCTCTCTCTCTCTCTCTCTCTCTCTCTCCTCTCTCTCTCCGGCCGTACACTTTCTCTCTCTCCAGGTAATCTTCTCACTCTCTCTCCCACTCTCATTCTCGGTGGTCGGGGCGGCGGGGGCCGACGGGGGCCGATGGTGGTGGGGGTGGGGGTCGCGGTGGTAGGGGTGGGGGTCACTGGGGGGGTTTGGTCGGGGCGGCAGAGAGAGGCGGGGGCCGGTGGTGGAGGGGGTGGGTGTCACGGTTGTGGGGGTGGGGGTCGCTAGGGGGTTCGGGTCGGGGCGGCGGGGGGAGGCGGAGGCCAGTGGTGGTGGGGGTGGGGGTCGCGGTGGTGGGGGTGGGGTTTCCGGTCGTTGCGGCGGGGGGAGGCGGGGCCGGAGGTGGTGGGGGTGGGGGTCACGGTGGTGGGGGTGGGGGTCGCTGGGGGGGTTTGGGTCGTGGCGGGGGGGGGGACGGCGGCGGCCGATGGTGGTGGGGGTGGGGGGGGGGGCGGCGGGTTTCGGGTCGGCGGTAGGGATGGCGGTCGGCGATGGTGGGGGTTGGGGTGGGGGTGGGGGTGGGGGTCGCGGTGGTGGTGATGGCGATCGGCGGTGGTGGTGGTGGAGGTTCGGAGCCGGGGGCCGGGGCTGGTAGTAACTGCATAAAGTATCGGTATCGGAATATAAACGTACACATACACACACACACACAAGTATCGATATCGGAATATAAACTTACTATATAAATTAGTATATATATAAACTTAGTATCAAGGTTCAAAGTATCGGTATCGGAATCGGTATTGGACTATTCCTATGAGTATTGGTATCGGTATATAAATTAGTATATATATATATAATCTTTGTATCAAGGTTCAAAGTATCGATATCGGAATCGTTATCGGCCTATTCCTATGAGTATTGGTATCGGTGATATCTGTAGTATCGGCGGTTTCGGATCGGAGTATCGTAGAATAGTATATAAATTAGCAT
Organism: Iris pallida; assembly: GCA_029216955.1. NCBI lineage: Eukaryota > Viridiplantae > Streptophyta > Magnoliopsida > Asparagales > Iridaceae > Iris > Iris pallida. The sequence continues at coordinate 20,266 of JANAVB010035594.1, forward strand.
ATATATAAACATAGTATCAAGGTTCAAAGTATTGGTATCGGAATTGGTATCGGACTATTCCTATGAGTTTTGGTATCGGCGATATCGGTAGTATCGGTGGTTTCGGATCGGAGTATCGTAGAAGGATATATATATAAGATATCTTAGAAGGCGGTTTTAGATCGGAGTATCGGAATCGGTATCGGTATCAGACTATTTCTATGAGTATCGATATTGATCGCTTAGGCGTCTAGGCGGTGTCTAGGCGGTAGGTAAGTGTTGAAAATTAAATTTAAGATATCGGTATAGAGTGAGTATCCTAGAAGGATATATACAAGATATCTTAGTAGTAGCTAGGTAAGTGTTAAAAATTAAATTCACTTATGCCAAGTCTTTTGGGCCTATCAGAGTTATAATTTTTTTCGAAAATCTAGTATAATGCTGATTACCTCAAAAGGCTTGCATAAGTAAGAGTGTATAGAGTGTATATCGTAGGCGGATGAGTGTATTGAGTGAGCCTCCCTACTCCTCTTCTTTTCATTCGGATCATGAGGCATCCTATTCCGTATCATATGATATACATCTCAACCAAAGCATGGAGAAGTACAAAAAAATTAATATTAACCAAGGATCAGTATCGGAATCAGTATTACCATGAATCTCATAGTTTGTTCAAATAGAGCATAATATAAAACCGTGAAGCAGAGATTCACATTCACAATATTAGAAAGGAAAAAAATTTCGATTGGTGGTAGGGCGAGCCAGAATACTTTCAAAGAATACTTTCACACGTTTGGTTTTATATTATCCTCTGGTAGAACAAGCCATGAGATTCATGGTGATACAGATTCCGATACCGATCCTTGGTTAATATTAATATTTTCACACTTCTCTACTCTTTGGTTGAGATGGATATCATATGATGCGGAATATGAGGCTGAGAGAGTCGAATGAGAAGAAATGAAGTAGAAGGGGGCCAGAGAGGGGGCCTTCTTGTTGAATATGTGTCTATGCATCCATTTGGAATATACTCGAATAATGTGTATCTATCTTTGCAAAATTATTGTCAAATGGATATGAATTACTATATGCGACATCGTTCGTAGATGTACAACCATCATCCTGATGACATGTTCGGTGTGCGGGATAAATTCATTGAGGGTATACACCAGTTCTTGCAGTTCTCCAAGGCATTCCCTCAGTACATGGTCGGTACCAAAATTAAGTGTCCGTGTTTGAGATATCGTAACTTGAAATATCATCCAGAAGTGGAAGTCATATATCATTTATACTCAAAGGGTTTCACGTCAAATTACTATTAGTCGACCACGCATGGAAAATTTGTGTCTTTAGCATCAGAGTCGGAGCCTTATGTGGATGTCCACAACCACGCTGCTTACGATGATGGATGGGTGAACATGGTTTTTGATGCGGCGGGGCCTAGTTTCGATCCGGACAATCATGATGCAGCCGAGGAGGCACCGAACGCCGATGCTACAAAGTTTATTGAGTTTTTGCAGAATGCAAGGACTCCATTATATCCTGGTTATGAGGATCATTCACCGTTGAAAGTGGTTACAAGATTGTTGAGCATCAAGTCTGATTTTAAAATGTCGTAAGATTGCTACAACTGACTAATGGAGTTGATTATAGATATCTTGTCTTAGGGTGCTAAGTTGCCTAAAAATTTCTACCGGTCTAAGAGGATGGTGAGATCGCTCTGGATGGGATACGAGAAAATCGATGTATGTCGCAACGGGTGCATGTTGTACTACAAAGACGACAAGGATGAAGATGCCTACAGATTTTGTGGTGCTAATCGCTACAAGGACAGTGTTAGAGGAAGGTCTGTCGGTGCAAGGATGCCTACCGACTCGATGCACTACTTGTCGTTGACGCCGCGGTTGCATCGATTGTTTATTGTGAAGGAGACTGCAGAAAACATGAGTTGGCATAGACGGAAATAGATCAAAGGAGTGTTGGATCACCCATCTGATGGAGAAGCATGAAAGCACTTTGATCGAGAGTATCCAGATTTTGCTTCAAATCTGCGTAATGTCAAATTGGGGATCTACTCCGACGGTTTTATCCCATTCGGACTTTTGGGCTCCCAGTATTCGTATTGGCCTATGATCGTCACTCCGTACAATCTACCACCTTAGATGTGCATGAAGACTCCATATATGTTTCCCGTCGTTGTTATCCCAGGTCCAAACAATCCGAAGAGGAACATTAATGTGTATTTACAGCCATTGATAGATGAATTGAATCAGTTGTGGGAAGTAGGTTCCAACACGTACGATGTTTCTAGAAAGCAAAATTTTCAGATACGGACAACACTTATGTGGACCATCAACGACTTTTTGGCCTATGGAATATTATCGAGATGGAGCATGCATGATCGTCTTTCATGTCCGTATTGCATGGATCATACTAAGGCTTTCCGTTTGAAACACGGAGGCAAACTGTGCTTCTTCGATTGTCATCGACAATTCCTGTCGAAGGATCATCCATACAGGAGGAACATGAATGCTTTCCGTGCCGACGTTAAGGATAAGGGCAATCCACCGCCAAGATAGTCCGGATACATGAAATAGGAAGTGGTAAAAGATTTACCAAGAGCTATTTGAGAGCCTGCTAAGGGCTACAAGTGTGACGGATTCGGTCGCACTCATAACTGGATGAATAGGATTATATTCTTGGATCTACCATATTAGAGCACCAATCTGATCAGACATAACCTTGATGTCATACATATTAAGAAAAATGTGTTTGACAACATAATTAATACTGTAATGGACGTAAAGGGGAAGACGAAAGACAATCCACAGGCCATATTAGACTTGGAAGAAATATGTAGACGTTCTGCGTTGCATTTGATAGAGGAGGGGAATAGGGAGTTGAAGCTGATGGAACTGGGGATTCCTAGGACCCTAGTTTGGTGTACGTATTGATTGATAAAAAGTTAAACGGATATAAACGTGTTCTAACCCTTCATAGGCGGAAAATAGGGTTTACGAATTATACCTGCGGTAGGAATGAGACAACAGTTCCTAGTAATCTCAAGCAGTCACGACCCTAAGATCTTTTGTACGTATTCCTTCCTCGGTTTGGACGTTATGTGGGCGACGATCTCCCAACCTTTTTTCTCCTTGGCAGTCCCTTCTTTCTCTTCTTACGTAGATCACGAATTTAGAGAAAGCTTCTTAGTTCTAATGATTATTTGGCGACCAGAGAATAGAGGATATATATAAGGCTACGACAGGGACCATGAGAAGAAATTAGGGTTAGGTCTCCTAACAGATTTGGGGGTCCTGTGTTCAGCCCGAAAACATAACCCAGGCCTATTAACAATAGCTCGATCCACTAATGATCTATTGTTGTACTACCTTCCTAATCCCAAATTATGGTTGTGGGCTCCTTCTATTATATGCTCGTTTAGCTCCCCATGTCAAGATATCGAATGTCCGTCGATCAGATTAAGTTACTGACAACTATATTGATTGACATCTTTTATCCTTAAGTAGTACCACTCAACTTTATTTGTCATAACGGATATAATCCACCTGCAGGGTTTACATGACAATCCTTATGAGCTCCTTAAGGGGACATCATCAACCCGACATATCGGGACATGGATTCCGTTTATAATCAACAGTCCATCATACATACCATGTTATTACCCAAATCATAGAGGTTGTTAACCCATAATGAATCTCACTCTTTTATGAGTCAAAGTAATGCACACTGCATATACATGTATGTTATTATATCCGGATTAAGAGAACAAGCATCCATAATAACAGAGGTGACTGTTCCCTTATGTAGTCAGTACAAAGAGAACAACCTCAAGTGGTCATGTTTAATACACACAAAGTGTACTAGTGTAAACCTATAGTCAAGATAGACTAATACCAAATTACACTACAACCTTTCCAATAGATTTTCCAAGTCCATCTAGGTTGTGAACCATTTATATATTCCATAGGGAACTGATAATATGATCTTCTGTGTGACACCACACACCATATTATCTACAATATAGATTATCAGACACTTGCATCAACACTTGTAACAAATACAATATGTAAACATTGTCCATATGATTCTCATTCAAAATTTAAAAAAATAAAGTTAATACAAAAGTGATGCTTTTAGTATATAACCTTAACAATCACCCACTTATACTCAAAATATTGCTTTTCAGTATACTGTTATAAATCTTTCACTTATACTTAAAGCCATGTTGTTACACATCTGACTCCCATTCTCTCAACATGACTATCAAAAGCCTTAGCCGGTAATCTCTTTGCAAAGGGATGAGCTAGGTTATCGACTGATGCTATCTTGATCACAGCAACCTTTCCTTTCTTTACAAAATCTCATAATAGGTGGTACTTACGCTCAATGTGTTTACCTATCTTATGGGCTCGTGGTTCCTTCGAGTTTGCAACTACACCACTATTATCATAATAAAGTGTAATAGCCTTAGGCAAACTAGGTACCACATCCAAGTCCAACAGGAAGTTTCTGAGCCAAACCGCTTCTTTGGCTGCCTTAGAGGCAGCCACATACTCTACTTCTATGGTGGAATCAGCAATACATTTTTGCTTGATACTCCTCTATACAATGGCTCCACCTCCCAACGTAAATACATAACCTGAGGTAGATTTTCTAGAATTCTTATCCGACTGAAAATCTGAGTCCATATAACCTAGGGGAACTAAACTATCTGCCTGGTAAACTAGCATATACTCTTTAGTCCTTTTCAGGTACTTCAAAATATGCTTTATGGAAATCTAGTGCTGTTGTCCTGGGTTAGACTAATATCTGCTGACCATGCCAATGGCAAAGCAGATGTCTGGTCTCGTACATAGCATTGTATACATTAAGCTTCCTACTGCTGAAGCGTAAGAAACTACTTTCATGTTCTCTATCTCTTTAGGTGTCCCTGGATACTGCTCCTTTGATAGAGCAATTCTATGCCTAAAAGGTAAGCAACCTTTCTTAGAATTTTGTATACAAAAATGAGTTAGTACAGTATCGACATAGGAAGCTTGGGACAAGCACAACAACCTTTTCTTACGATCTCATAGAACTTTGATCCCAAGGATGTGACCAACTTCTTCCAAGTCCTTCATATCAAACAGTTTGGATAACCATACCCTTATATCAGATAATACCTTCACATTGTTTCCAATGAGCAAGATGTCATCTACGTAAAGTACTAGGAATACCACAATGTTTCCATCACACTTTCTGTATACACATGATTCATCTTGACATTGATCAAATCCATAGGATTATATCACCTGATCAAAATATATGTTCCAAGATCATGAAGTTTGCTTAAGTCCATAAATGGACTTCTTGAGCTTACAAACAAGATGCTCTTGGTACTTTTCAATAAACTCGTCTGGCTGCTTCATATAGATGTCTTCCTCAAGACTTCCATTATGGAAAGCTGTCTTAACATCCATTTGCTAAATCTTATAATCGACATGAGCTGCAATAGATAAAAGAATTCGGATAGACTTAAGCATGCCTACTGGAGAAAAGGTTTTCTCATAATTGATACCATCTCTTTGAGTAAAACCTTTTGCAACAAGCCGAGCTTCAAAGGTTTTAACCTTGCCGTCTGATCCTCTTTTTTTCTTATAGACCAACTTGAATCCAATGGCTTTTACACCAATGGATGGTTCTACAAGCTCCCAGACCTGATTGGAATCCATAGACTCTATTTCAGATATCATTGCGTTTTGCCAAGACTCTGCATCTTTATCTTGGAGTGCTTCGTTATAGGTACATGGATCATAATCTTGTTCCTCAGGGACAAAGTTTGACGACTCTTCCAAGAACATATATCTATCAGGTTGTATCACAACCCTTCCACAACGACGAGGCACTATCGGTTGTGGTGTAACATTTGTGACACGTTGTGCAGTTTTTGTGGTTAATCCTCTTGTACTGTTGGTACTGAAGTACTTGGTGTCTCACCTCTCAGTTCTTCTAGAACAACTCTACTTGTGGGTTTACGGTTCATCACATAGTCTTCCTCTAAGAATCGAGCATTGGTGCTAACAATGACCTTCTGATCCTTAGGACTATAAAAAACCTTCTTTCGTTCCTCTTGGATAGCCTATAAACAAGCATACTTCTATACGAGATTTCAACTTATCTGCTTTCCCATTCAGCACGTGCGCTGGACTACCCCAAATTCGAACATGTTTCAGACTAGGCTTATGCCCAATCTACAGCTCTGTGGGAGTAAAAGGTACTGACTTAGAACAAACCAAGTTCAGAATATAAGCTGTAGTCTCTAAGGCATATCCCCAAAATGAATCTAGTAAATCTGAATAACTCATCATTGACCTAACCATCTCTACAAGAGTTCTATTTCTTCTTTCGGCTACACAATTCTGCTGAGAAATTCCAGGTGCAGTCAATTGGGATGTAATCCCAGCCTCTGATAAATTATCCCTAAACTCTCCAAAGAGGTACTTGCCACCACGATCTGATCGTAATGACTTGATACATTTTTTATGATGTTTCTCCGTTCAGCCTTGCACTCTTTGAAATTCTGAAAGCACTCAGACTTTCGGCGCATCAAATAAATGTATCCATACCTTGAATAATTGTTAATAAATATGAAAAAATATTAAAATCCACCTCCAGCTTGGATAGTCATGGGTCCACACAAATCAGAATGAACCAATTCCAACACATCTGTGGCCCTATACCCCTTTGCTTTAAAAGGCCTTTTGGTCATTTTACCTTCCAAGCAGGATTCACAGACTAGTAGTGCCTCCACTTCCAATGAACTCAAAGGTCCATCTTCAACTAGTCTTTGAATCCTTCTAAGGTTAATATGCCCCAATCGCAAGTGCCAAAGAAATGTTTGGTTCATATAAGAAGGTTCATTTCTCTTATTTAAGTTAGATGACATATTATTCATTTTTATAAGTTGCATTGTGGGCGAAATAGGATTAATGACATACAGATTATCAACTAATGCACCAGAACAGATAAAATGTTTATTTTTCCTAATAACAATATTGTCATTAAAATAAACTGAAATTAAATTTCTTCTAAGTGAAGGTGTATAAAGACAATCTCTCAATGTCAAAGACTTATTTCTACCAAAAGATAAAGTAACATCTCCTAATGCAACGACCGCTACTTTTGTAGCGTCACCCCATGAACAAGCATTTTTTCCATCACCGAGTCGCCTGGTTTTTCTCGAACTCCTGCAATGTATTACATTCATGATTAGTGGCTCATATATCTACACACCAGGTGCCGGTAGATAACACTGCTAAACATGTTTCAACTACTAGTAAATTAGATATACCTTCTTTGTTCCCTTGTTTGAGAAGTGGACAGTCAGCCTTCCAATATCCTGACCCTTTGCACATGAAACATTTACCTTTCGACTTTTTTACAGCGCCTTCAGGTCCCATGTCCTTCTTTGCTGAGTTCGCCTATTTTTGAATGTTATTCTTCTTCTTACCACTTTTTGTCTTAGAAGTAGAAGCTTTTTTAGATACAAAAATATGACCACTCTGCCTAAAGAGCGATTCAGCATCCTGTAGCTCTTTTGCAAGTTCTGCTAAACTATACAACCATTTGTTCATGTTGTAATTAAGGTAAAAATTGTCAAAACTTTTAGGCAGAGTCCCGAGAATAATATCGACCTGGGATTCCCTATCGATTTTAGCTTCAAGGATCTCCATCTCATTAAGATGACCCATCCTCTTGAGAACGTGATCCCTTACTGGTGTATCCTCAGCCATTTTTGTATTCATCAAACACTTTATAGCAAACTGTCTAGCTGCTCTACTCTGATATCCGAAGAGTTCCTTGAGGTTATACATCATGTCATAAGTTGTGGCCACGGCCTGATGCTGATATTGCAGTACATTTGACATAGATGCCAGAATGTAACATTGTGCCATCTCATCTGTCTTTTTCTACTCCTTATATGCCTCTTTGACCTCTTTATCAGGGTTAGCATCAGGCTTAGGTGGGCATTCCTCAACAAGTACATATTTGTACTCCTCTCCAGTCAGGACAATGTCCAAATTACGTTTTCAGTCAATATAATTAGGTCCAGTAAGCTTATTTTCTTTAAGAATCACCATAAGTGGACTGAAAGAACCCATTTTTGAAATCCTGAGAATCACATAAATAAAAATTATATAGGGCAAAAAACTTTTTGTATTAATTAAATATTGATTCCCTCAAAACAATAATAAGAAATTTACCAACACCTTGAACATCATGAATTTAGCATGGCACGATAGTGTGGACGTATACAAATTCAACTTTGTTCAAGTAGGTACTTCCTATTAATTTTACTATCATGTCAACATAACTTTATGACAAATAAATTTAATCTTTTGGTTTTGCTCTGGTCATACAAATAATAGCAGTGACTCCGATGGGGAGGATACCAATATTTGTATCTAAGTGTAAACCATTACTTAATACTAAGTCCATTACCTTGTAATAAGTTCCTTCAGATGGAGAAGTGTACACATACTAGGAAACTTTCTACAATTATCCCTAAGGAAGTTTGTACTAGTGATCCATAATTATACTCATCCAATATAGGGGAAAGCACTAAAGCCAACAAGCAAGTATAATTATATCACCTACAAACCAGTAATGGAGACCATAGGATTTATGCTAAATAAATTTTATCTCCTACTTAGTTATTTAACAATGAGGGTTTTTCTACTAGTCGATATTATGTCTATGTTGTCCATTATTAATGTAGGTTTAGTTTTTCAAAAAAAACATCCACATAATAATAAACATGTATAATCCAAAAAAAGCAAAATGACAACAAACAACGAAAAAATATCCAACTATTATGGTCATCTTTCCTTCTCTGTCCTCAACTATCCGAATCCAAAATCTGGCACTGCGCAGATCTATGCAGATCCAAACTGGCTCTGATACCAATTGATGGAACTGGGGATTCCCAGGACTCCAGTTTGGTGTGCATATTGATTGATAGAAAGTTAAACGGATATAAATGTGTTCTAAATCTTCATAGGCGGAAACTAGGATTCACGAATTATAACTGCGGCGGGAAGAAGACAACAGTTTCTAGTAATCTCAAGCAGTCACGACCCCAAGATCTTCTGCACGTATTCCTTCATCGGGTTGGACGTTATGTGGGCGACGATCTCCCAACCTTTTCTTCTTCTTCGTAGAGCCCCTTCTTTCTCTCCATACGTGGATCACGAATTTAGAGAAAGCTTCTTAGTTCTAATGATCATTTGGCAGCCAAAGAATTGAGGATATATATAAGATTACGGCAGGGACCATGAGGAAAAATTAGGGTTAGGTCTCCTAACGGATCTGGGTGTCCTGTGTTCATCCCGAACGCACAATCCAGGCCCGTTAACAATAGCTCGGTCCACTAATAAGCTATTGTTGCACTACATTCCTAATCCCAAATTACGATTGTGGGCTCCTTCTATTATATGCTCATTTGGCTCCCCATATTAAGATATCGAATGTCCGTCGACCAGAATAAGTTATTGACAACTATATTGATCGACATCTTTTATCCTTAAGTAGTACCACTCAACTTTATTTGTCATGTCGGATATAATCCACCTGCAAGGTTTACATGACAATCCTTATGAGCTCCTTAAGGGGACATCATCAACCCGACGTATCGGGATATGGATTTCTTTTATAATCAATAGCCCATTATACATACAATGTTATTACCTAATTTATAGAGGTTGTTGACCCATAATGAATCTCACTCTTTTATGACTCAAAATAATGCATATTACATATATATGTATGTTATTATATCCGGATTAAGAGAACAAGCATCCATAATAACAGAGGTGTCTGTTCTCTTATGTAGTCAGTACAAAGAGAACAACCTCAAGTGGTCCTGTTCAATATACACAAAGTGTACTAGTATAAACCTATAGTCAAAATAGACTAATACTAGATTACACTACAACCTTTCCAATAGATTGTCCAAGTCCATCTAGGTTGTGAACCATTTATATATTCAATAGGGAACTAATAATATAATCTTTTGTGTGATACCACACACCATATTATAAACAATATAGAGTATCCGACACTTGCATGAACACTTGTAACAAATACAATATGCAAATATTACCCATATGATTATCATTCAAAATTTAAGGAAATAGAGTTAATACAAATGTGATGATTTTAGTATATAAGCCTAACAGAAGCAGCCTAAGGCAATTTTCCCACTGGATAAGGACGATAAAGTGAGACTTTATAGGCGGATTCAAGGCCTAAAATTTCCAGATGGGTACGTTTCCAACTTGAGAAGATACGTCGACCTCAAGGAGAACATACTGACGGGTAAGAAGAGCCATGATTGTCACGTATTCATGGAGAGGTTAATTTCGATTGCATTTCGGGAATTATTACCCCAGGTTGTTTGGGATCCATTGACTGAGCTTTGCATATTCTTCAGAGATCTTTGTTCTACTAAGTTGCTCGTCGATCGTCTAGAAAAGCAAGAGAACGATATTGCGGTAACACTGTGTAAGTTTGAAAAGGTATTTTCTCTTGGATTATTCGACTCCATGGAGGATTTGCCAATTCATCTTTCCTACGAGGCATATGTTGATGGGCCCGTCGGTTATCGGTGGATGTACCCGTTTGAGCGGCATTTGAACCACCTAAAGAGGAAGGTAAAAAAAAGGCTCGGGTCAAGGGTTCTATTTATGAAGCCTATGTTCTCAAGGAGATTACAAACTTTTGCTCGACGTATTTCAAACCTTATGTTGCTACTAATAGAACGAGAGCTCTAAGAAATGACGACGAATATCAGAAATCTAATGATGGAATACTAAAAGTATTCAATGGGTCCGAAAAGCCTTCGGGAAAAATAAAGAAGAGATATTTGAATGACGAAGAGCTAAGGGCTGTTCAGTTATAGCATATCAATCTCGTTGTGTTGTCCTGCCACTAGACCAATTCTTGCAATCACCTGTTCTGCATGAACCAGTTAATCTAGTGTCTGTAGTTAGATGTCTGAATTAATGTTCAGATTCTTTTGGATGTCTTGTACATCCTCTATATCAGACCCCAAACAAACCAATATTCTGTGCTATCCAACTTCAATTGCTCACTGCATTTGTACAGATCTGTCCCCTGTCTCTTGATGTTTCAGACGCAAATTACATATGTACCCTACCCTTTCTTCTGTCCACTGCAATCCAAGTTGCATTGTTCTGCATACACCGCCACACTCATTTGAAGACCTATCTATGTCTTGTGTTTATGTGTTACATCTGATGTGTGGTTTTGTTTGAGAGTCATACCAGGGATACATTATGTATTGGATGTTGAAGGTAAGGTTAGTTGGTTATGTATATATGCTAGCTTTGAATATCTATATGTGATACTTGTGTGTGGGTTTTGAGAGTCCCATATGGAGATACCTATATATATATTGATGTTATAGGATGTTGGATGTAGATATTGTGACATCTATATATGTATGTACTAGATATGAGAGGCTATATGGATATATGTGATAGATATATATTTATGATATATTATATATGGTATCCTAGTATGGTTAGCCTATGGTTTAGTTTTGACTAGCCTTAGATAGAATGACCTACATGTTGACCAATAGTATAGAGTTGACTACAGTTGAGCAAACCCTAGATTTGACTTAGTTGACTAAGAGGTGGACCAAAATTGACCAAGAGTTGACTTTGACCTAGAATGACCAAGTATCATGTAGATTGCATTGTTAGTTTCAATTATTCAATGTTAAATACATTATAATCTGTATTTCTCTAAATAGGACCTTGTTACTCCAGTTCAGACATCTGTACACTTCAGTTGCTCAGGGTATCAAGTGAGTACATTCTTCGTTAGTTTTCATTCATGATAGTATCAATATTGTCTGCTTTAGACTACTTTACTTGATGCTGACACATTGTTATCACGGACTAGTACTCTATGGATATTGTCATACGATGTTATCCTCTTAGCGGATACATCGGGTATTTCATGTTCATGTACTTTACCATGTGCATCGTGTACTCCTTGTATTCATATTATTCGTGTACAAATCATGTGCTCTCATGTACTCTCGTGTGCTCACATGTGCTTGTTGTGCAAAACTAACTATCATGTACGTAATATAACTTGGTCGGATCCTTGTGTATTGATCAGGGCGGGGGAGTAGAAGTGGTCATGTGATTAAACCCCTTTATTATACTCGTGTACATGTCTATTATACCGTCACGTATAATGGAGACCCCTTAGTATACTCGTGTACAAACCTGAACTAATCACATAATCATCTTGTGCTCTGAAACACTTATATTTATTATAGTTCATAGATTCTTTATTATATTTAATGATCTCAATTTACTTATCCATATCTCCTGTATTCCGGTATTTCTTTACAGCACGTCATGTATTTTATTCTACTGTTAGCTCTATATTCCTACCATATTTTGGAACTGCTTTCAAATGTATATGCTCATTCCCGTCCTGATAGGATAACGTTGAAAATTTTACAGATAACTTGGAGGATTCCAGCTAGCCTATAGGAGACACTGTAGAGCTTGGAGTAGATTGATAGGTTATTGTCTAGTTGTTGTTTTCAGTTATTTCATGAGTTGTATTTATTTCATACTCTGTGGGTATGGTGATGTTAATACTTAAACTTCTTCAATCTGGTTTTGTATTAAATATTGTGATCCTTCAATCTATTCTATTTCGTGCTAATTATCTCTCCTAGATATTTTGTGATTGAGTTGTATCCTTCTGAGATTGTCCTCCATTTGGAGAGTATATTATATTGTGTTTAGATTGTGATTGAGACCTAAGACAGCGTTCTACGTCGACACTGCGGCGTAGGCTGGACGTATCCACGATCTCCCCCTTCACCAGGTGCGGGTCGTGACAATACCACCAAGCGGCAATCGATATCATCTCTGCCTTCACAGGATTCTTTATAGAACATGTAACTCGGTTGTAGAACTTGGAGGCCGACGCACTCGCTGGCCTCGTCGCTTCTCTGGCAGCTCCTGTGGGACCCAATATACCATCACGGTAACGGGCCAGGAGCTGGTTTGCTCGAAGAACAATCTACATACGTGTCTGAGTTACTCAGTACAAATAGACACTAATGTGGACGTTCAATTGGCGGTTTTCGTTCATAGACTACGCAGTCTACGGGATCCTACCCGAAGACCCGAAGGAAGCTACTTCTGTCAAGTGACGCTCTCTCCGGTTCTTCAACGACACAGCTACCAAGATGTTGTATCGTCGTTCATACGACGGGCTTCTCCTGAGATGTTTATCCAAGAAAGAAGAACAAGAAGCACTCAGAGAGGCGCACGATGTCACCTGCGGAGCCCATCAACCTGGCCCTAAGTTTCAAGACCGATTGTGTTGTATGGGCTACTACTAGCCCACTATGATGGCAGATGCTGTGGATTATGCTAAGAAGTACCAGGTATGTCAGTTGCATGCTGACTTCATCTACCAGCCTTCAGAGTTCCTGTAGAAGCATGGAAAATACTAAAGAAAATGACTCATGCGGCCAAAGAACCCATGCGGCTCAGAAAGCCCATGCGGCTCGGAGAGTCATGCGGCATAAGGAGCTATGCGGCCCGAGGCATTCCATGCGGCTCAGAAGACACGTGGCCTGACAGTGCCCCCTCAGACCCATGCTACATTAATTGCTTTGGGCTCACCCCTCTGAAAAGTTGACAGCCCTGACACAAAAGCAGGTAATTATGACTCTGTCATAATGATGAATCTCTAGGAAAGAGAAAAGAGATCTCTGACACAAATACCGAGAGCCATAAAAATGCTACGTGGCCTTGCCACGTGGGCGTTCGTATGCGGCTCACTTCTCATGCAGTTCAGAATGAATCCTATGCGGCTCAGGTCAAGAAAGCCTCATGCGGCTCGAGCAAAGAACTTCTCATGCAGTTAGAGTAAATCTGTCCTATGCGGCTCAGACCAAGAAAGCCTCACGGCTCGAGCAAAGAACTTCTCATGCGGTTAAGAGTGAATCTGTCCTATGCGGCTCAGGCCAAGAAAGCCTCATGCGGCTCGAGCGAGGACTTCTCATGCGGCTCAAGAGGATCATGTCCATGCGGCTCAGTCGGATATGTACCTATGCGGCCCACAAGGATTACTCTCCCTGTGGTTCGAGGGCTCAAGTGAGGGCCACTGCCCAGGCAGCCCTGACACGTGGGCTTAACCATATGCGGCTCAAATTCATATGTGCTCACGTCATGCGGTCCAGATCCCGAGCAGCTCCTAGGACACGTGTCCTAAACCGATTAATTCCTCAGATTTGCTCCATTAAAGATTGGGTCAAATCCCAATAATCTGGGACACGTGGCAGAAGAATAGATCTAATTTTTGCAGATATCAGAAGATCATTATAAGGAGATATTATTCCAATCAGCATTAATTGCTAATGGGATTTGGTGTAATCTACACCTAAGGGCTCGGATTCGTCACAATCAGAAATGAACGGCCTGGATTGACCAATCCAGGCCACAACCATCTCCAAGAGCTAATCATTGGCAACCCTAATGATCACATCCCACTATTATAAATAGCAAGGTGCCATTTCCTTGTAGAAAATATACAAGATCGGAGAGAAACACGCATATACAAGGGGACTCCCAATAGTCGAAAAGAAAATACACAGAGAGAGAGAAGCCAGAAGAGCAACAGGAGGAGATCCAGAAGAGCATTTCTTTACCAACGCCAACCATCTTTTCACAAGGAGCCAAGGCTGCATACCGATCGTCCAAGGAGTAAGGCAGGGCTGCCGTCGCCTTCCCGAGCCTCTATCGTCACCCCCCAGAATCTAAAATAAACAATTGTACTTAGACTGCTGTACCTAGGTTTTCGTCCCTAGGTTTTCTTTGTACAAGCGAGTTTGTAACGTGAAGTAAAAGTCCGGTCCTCCGATAATTGTTTGTTTTTTTATATTTCATGGCAAACACGATGACGACTCTGCTGGAGACTAACTTCTCCACGGCTGAGGAGTTGGTGACGCAATCGGATGCACCAAACTTGGCTCCACGCAACAAAAGATGGTCGTCCGCTTCGACCAACAGGCGTTTGAAGAGATGCTCTCCGAAGGAAGCGCTGGCCCGGTCCAGAAGCGCGCCCGCGGCACGAAGGCTCGCAAAGAGTGGAGGCCAAAATCATTTGCTCCTCCCCAAGCCTTCGATGGGATATCCTTGTTGCTCAAGACGGCGAGAAGGACTCTCCTGCGGCCCCACTTCAGACCGTAGACAACTCTGCTGTCCCCAAGTCGGCAGAAGAAAATACTATGATGCTGGACTTGCAGGGGCAAAGAGGAACTCTATGAGATCCGAGCCGCATAAGGGTATTAGCCGCAGGGAGAAAGCTCATGCGGCTACATCCGCCAGCACGCTGGAGGAAAACTTATGCAGCCAAATCTGTCAGCCGTATAGCTTATACGGCTACAGTTGCCGACCACATGGATGAAACTCATACGGCTAAGAAAGTCAATCGCTTGCAGAAAATCCATGCGGCCACAATTGCCAACCGTATGCGGTCAGCCTGCACGGTCGTGACTCTTAGCCGCATAAAAACAACTCATCCAACGGCAGAAGACAACCGCATGCAGACAGCCTGCACGGTACCCAATTCTAGCCGCATAGCGTCCGTTCCACGCTTCTCTCGATCAGTTTTGACCGTCTCTCATGCGGTCCTGACTCTGATGGTTCTCTGGATGATAAGCCAGACTCTGTGATATTCAACTTGGACTCCTCCTATTACGCACCCGCAAGTGCTAAAAGGAGGAAGTCTAGGGCAGCACGGGCTCACCAAGCCCAGGCTGCTGTCCCAACCTCTAACTATCGGGGCATCCCGTTAATTATCACACGGGCCTCGGATGGGAAGTTGTATAAAACCGTTCGAGTCCAGCCCCGGCGGCAAAAGGACAAAGTGGTTCCTCTGACCTGCGTGAGGCGATCCTCCACAAACGTAAGGAAAGAGAAGGAGCCTCGGCGTGCAAAGAGTCCTCACTTGGACATCACTGCACCCAAATCATCGTCAACTGCTGTTACAACAGCACGACAGCAATGGAAGACCGGCCGTCCGTCTTCCAAAGACTACGGCATCCGAGCTCAGAAGACGAGGCACCTCCTGTTGTCTCCTGCAATTCCACTCAGAAAATCCCTGCCGAGGGGAGAGGGAAGAAGGCAAGCATTTCCACCCCGAAGACCTCAACCACCACAGCTAAGAAACTGTCGTCTAAACGGTTGTCCTCCACCGGAATATTCCAACACACCCGTTCAAAGACAAAATCTGCTGCAATGGGAAATTCATCATCCACATCGCTGGGGGTCGTGGGAACTGAGGGTAGCACTCCTTCGAACATCCACAACAATCCGATGTTTCAAGGAGCCGAGCCCGGGGAAACAACTCTCCCATCAGGTACAACAGACGCTGATGTCCCGAGGACATCCATGGCTCTCAAGACGAAGCAAGCTCCGAGGCGAGGGATACCGTTCCCTCCGAGTCCGAGCCCGAAGAGAATATTCCCACCTACCCGATGACTTCTCGGTGCATGGTATGACTCGGAGGGCACATCCTCCACCGTTCCTTCTATCACTCCTCATATAAGGACGGTATTCATGACGGACAGCAACCAAGGTGGTTCCAGCGATCGCCAACGCATCGATACTTTGGAGGCTATACTGCAGGCCTTGGTCAAGTATGTAGATGAAATCAAAGCCGCTCTTCCAACTCTGCAAGGAGGAACGCCTGGCCAAACAAGCATGGGTCCCGCGGTCAATGCGAACTCGAACTCAGCGGCACCAAACCCGAGCAATAATCCTCCCCAAATAACAGCCCCTACCGCGACAGATGAGGCCCGAGAAGTAAGAAGAGAGGTCCAGGAGCTCCGAGCCATGTTCCATGCCCGAGAAAACGCTCAAGACCTCAGAATACGGTAACCATACCCTGCCGAATGGAGGGATGTTCCATTCCCACCAAAATATAAGCCGTTCAATATCAACCCGTATGATGGCAAGACCTCAGCAAGTCGGTACATCACTTACTTCGAGGTCACCGCCGACCATCTGCCCCATGATGATGCTATCCTCACGCGATTATTCATTTGGGCATTAGAAGGAGTCGCTTTCGATTGGTATCGCAATCTGCCAGACAACTGCATCCACTCCTTCGCCGGCTTCAAGCGCCTGTTCTTGGAGAGATTCTACGAAGTAGGGCAGGACGTCACCATGTCCACCCTCATGGACGTCGTCCAAGGGGAGAAGGAGTTGACAAGGAACTATATTGAGCGGTTCTGCCAAACCGCCATGAAGCTGCCCTCCAGAAATCCAGATTCCTCTTTAATTAAAATTTGCCAAAAAGACTGCTCCCAACAATCAGTCTCTGGATGGCGAAAGTCAATTCAAAGATTGGAAGACATTCATCATTAGCGCCACAAGCGCCGAAGATGACTGAAGAAGGCTCGCCAACTGGGATTGTACATCTCGGAAGGAGAAAACAAGGGCAAGCGTCCCAACAACGATAATGGGGGTAGCCCCTCTAACAATCGGGACAGCAAGGGAAAACAGGCTATGGTGGCCGATACTGCACAAAAACCTGAGCCGAAGCCAGCAGCAGACAAAATGGCCGCAAATCGATTACTCCTTCGAATACAGTCACGTCAAGCCCATCTTGGACATGCTCATACAAGGGGACAGGATTCAGCTTCCTCCACCAAGACGGGAACCGCGGCCGGCAGAGATAGAAAATCTAAAGTACTGCCATTATCATCGCTATGTTCATCATGCTAACACACGATTGCTACCAGCTGAAACGGTACATCCAGAACCTCATCGATTCGAACGCTCTGGCCATCGATTTCGAAGAGGTAACCGTGGCGGCCAATATGGTATCCGTACAATTCGACAGCTTCCCTCCAACGGAGACTCTAGACGGGGTGATCCCCGTCCCTCTGGCGACAATGGAAATTACCAATCTTCCACCTCCCCGAGATCAGGCTGCCGGTCTAGTACCCCTCACCACATCACGAGGGGAGGTCATGTGGGTCCATCCAGACTTGGTGTCAGAAGTGACTCGGTCCACACCATCTACCACCGATAAAAAGAAAAATAGAAAAGTCAGGACCTGCCACACAATCTCGGCAGACAACGAGGAAGCTACAGCCGTCGTCACACGGTCCGGAGCACAATCCCAACCTGTGGTTGACAATCCAGCTGAAAATCATCAACCCACTACAACTGATGCTCCGGGACCGGCTCAGCCTTCGACGACCGACAAGCCTAGGCCGAGGGACACTCGTTTCGACAAATCCCTCTGAAAAGAGGCAGCCCAAGGGCTAGAGAGGTCCTACAACTTTGACATCTTAGCGCAATTGGCTAACACACCGGCCAAGTTGTCACTGTACGAACTCCTAAGGCTCTCCAAGGACGTTCGTATTGCATTAAGCGAAGCACTCCAAAATGCTGATGTCTATCTGGCTCAATCCAACCTCACCGGGGAGGACTCACCCATGGATCTCCAAGACAGTGCCTGCACGGGAGCAATGCCCAACATCGTCTTCACTCCGCAAGACATGCTCATCAAAACTAACCTACACGATCGCCCGCTATAGTACATGGGATACATCGGCGACGTGAAGGTGGATCGGATGCACATAGATCCTGGCTCTTCCATAAGCATCATCCCGAAGGGTCTGCTACATCATCTCCGCATCCCGATGCACCGCCTGACGCCTACAAGTACCGCCATTAGCGGTTTCAATTCGGGCAGGAGCTACCCTGTTGGGAAGATTCGTCTGAAGTGTCAAATTGGCGACCTCCAATCCGAAGTCACCTGCTACGTCATAGATGCAGACACTTCTTACAACATCCTCTTGGGGTGCCCATGGATACACGACTACATGATCGTACCTTCCATGCTACACCATTGCTTCAAATATGTCGACAAATACGGCTTCGTGAAGACAGAATTTGCTGATATCGATCCCTTCAAAGGGGTCGAATCCTACTACTCGGACTCCTGCCTATACGAAAAATCGAAGAGGCACCTTGATGGAGGAAATGAACAAGCTGGTATCGAAACGGCCACGGGATCAGAAGGACCTCTGATGATTCACCTTCAAGCTCGTAAGCCAGGCAAGTCCGTGCCCCTTACTGCCACTCTGCGGAAGGACGCGATCAGCCTCTCGGTACAGGAGGAACAGATGATAATCCGGCTACCAAGGTCAGGCCAAGTGCCGAACCCACAATGGGGCCATTGACAATCAGACTGCCGAGAGTCGGTCAACCCCAAACGGAGAAGCTCAATCCCTCCGATAGGCCACTGACGATACGCCTTCCCAAGAAGGGTCGTCACCCCGATGCGAGGTCTAATGCTTCTAGCGAACCGGCCACTCCTCGCTCCACATCAAGTGCCAAACTGGGGGTCGCTAGTCTGCCAACGACTCCACGCTCTGCTCCATCAACTGAACCACTGACAATCAAGCTTTTAGGACGTCCTCTCAGTAGTCATTCACGCAGGGGGTAGCCGAAGAGGAACCAGAGTTAGCCAAGTATATGGCCGCCCACACTGCTGTTCCCTCCGCAGATGATGTAATCCCCCTAGAAAAGATACCTTACTTCCTCAATAAAGGGTTATCTTTGAACTACACCGAGCTCAATAAACTATGTACAATGTATGCTATGGAACACGGTATAGGCACTCACCTACACACACAGGTGACAAATGTGTACACCGTGATCTAGCTTACTCTAGTAGAAGACGCTTACCGAATATTCGAGGGAGGAGACCATCCAATCATCTTCGGCCGGACGAACAACCCGCATCCCCTCACCATAGAAGAAGCCGACCTCGGGACAGATGCCGGGAGACTGCCTCTGTATCTCTATAGCCTCCAATCCAAATATCTCATACAGAAACAGGGGTATGATTGGAGACGACGCCAGGTTTGAACTACGGTACTGGGCGACGATTACCTTTGAAGCCGCCAGTCCCGGCGGGCAAACCATGGAACTACTATAACAAAACTCGATGCGGGTTAGGGTATGTAACGCCTACTACGACCCCTGAAAGTTTAGATAAAGAATGCGACCGGCAGGCACGTTCAACCGGATCACCAACTTCCGACTCGGATACCAGCATCGGAGATGTGTTCAAACAAGTCATGTCAGTCAACTTGGCATTCGCCGATGCTTACGAAGAAGACGAAGACATTCCTGAAATCCTCGAGCTAGAGCCGTAGGCCCAGCAATTGGACGCACAATGGGAAAAGCGGTTCGAACTGAGAGAACCTCTACTGAAGATGAGGTTATACAAGTTGACCTCGGCGGCGAATCTTCTCCAAAACCAATCTTCGTCAGTAAAAGCCTAGCAGACGAAGAACGGGAGTCGCTGCTAGAACTTGTCAGAGAATACATTGATGTGTTCGCCTGGAGCTATGAAGACATGCCAGGGTTAAATCCCGACGTTGCTCTTCACAAACTCAACATTCGGCCAGATGCAAAGCCAGTCAAACAACAACAACGACGCTTCCGCCCAGGCATTATGGATGCAATTGAAGCCGAAGTCAACAAACTGATAGCCAGCGGCTTCATTCGTGAGGAGCAACATCCAGACTGGGTCGCCAACATAGTACCCATCCTCAAGAAGAATGGAAAGATTCGAATCTGCATCGACTTCCACAATCTGAACGAGGCGTGCCCCAAAGATGAATTCCCCCTTCCTATCACGAAATCATGATCGACAATACCTGCGGCTTCGAACGTATGTCATTCATGGATGGCTTCTCGGGGTACAACCAAATCAAAATGTCCCCCGATGACGAAAAGCATACATCATTCCGAACGCCAATTGGCACGTACTGCTACACAGTCATGCCTTTCGGTTTGAAGAATGCCGGCGCCACCTATCAAAGAGCCATGAGCATCATCTTCTGAAACCACTTACGCAAGACAGTGGAGTGCTACGTTGACGATATAGCCGTTAAGAGCCGCTAAAGGAGACCATCTGCAGGATCTAAAGACGGTATTCGACCTAATACGAGCGCACAATTTGAAATAAACCCTACGAAGTCCTTTCTGGGCGTATCCAGCGGGAAGTTCTTAGGCTTCATCATCACTGCAAAGGGTATCCATGTAGACCCTGAGAAGACAAAAGCAATCATGGAGATGGGTCCCCCGAGAAAATCTACGAACTCAGAGGCCTCCAAGGCAGGCTAGCCTACATCAGGAGGTTCATTTCCAACCTCTTCGGGCGATGCCGACCGTTCACGCACCTCATGAAGAAAGGAGTCTCATTCGTATGGGACGAGGAATGTCAGCGTGCTTTCGACAGCATCAAAGAATATTTGTTAAATCCTCCTTTTGGTGGCCCCGGTTCCTGGAAAACCATTCCTGCTCTATGTACGAGCAATGGAACACTCCCTCGGGGCTCTGCTGGCACAAAACAATGACGCAGGCCATGAGCAAGCCATATATTACCTCAGTCGAATGATGATTGGGCCAAAGCACCGATACACCGCTGTGGAGAAAGAATGCCTCGCCTGGTGTTCGCCATTCAGAAAATGCGACACTATGTCACCGGACAAACGATATATGTGATCTCACGAGTCAACCCTCTCAGGGTCCTCATGACTAAACCAGAGGAACTCAGCTCTCGCCTCGCTACATGGGCAATATTGCTGTCCCCTTATCATATGATCATTGTCCCACAAAAGGCAGTCAAAGGTCAAGCCCTGGCGAACTTTTTAGCAGCCCACCCAGGCTCGGAGTCCTCCAGAATATATGAAGAGATCCCAGACGAGGTCGCCGACTCGCATACAACCTCTCACGATGATATATGGCGAATGTTCTTCGACGGTGCTTCGAGGACCGGACCTAAAGGCAATATAGTCGTCGGAGTCGGGGTAGTGCTGATCTCCCCCTCCAGATTGGTGATTAATCGCGCTTATTCCCTCACCGAGCCCTGCTCTAACAATGTGGCCGAGTACAACGCTCTGGTCATTGGCCTCCAACTTGCAAGAGAGCTGGGGGTAGAATACCTTGAAGCATACGGTGATTCCCAACTAATCGTCAATCAGATCCGGGGCTCGTACGAAGTCCACCACGAAGACATGATCCCTTATCACCAAATAGCGATGGATATCATCTAGTCATTCGAGGGGTTCTTCATCGAGCACGTCTCCAGACTCCAAAATATTGAAGCCGATGCCCTAGCTGGTCTTGACGCTTCCCTAGCAGTCCCAAATTATGATCGCCAATCAGTGGATGTGATAGGCCACGAACTTCTGTCCCAAGAACAATGTGCAATTCGTGGCGAGTTATTCCACCCAGACGATCGATGAGGCCCCAGACTGGAGACAACCATTCATCGACTTCGTCGTCTACGACATCCTGCCCGAGAACCCAAAGGAAGCCACTTCCATCAGACGACGTTCTCTCAGATTCTTCTACGATATAGAGACAAAAATGCTGTATCGCCGCTCCTACGATGGATTACTGCTTCGGTGTCTGTCAAATACAGAAGCCAAAGAAGCCGTACGAGAAGCTCACGATGGTGTCTGCGGGGCCCACCAGCCCGGCCCAAAATTGCAAGACCGCCTTCGACGAATGGGCTACTATTGGCCAACGATGGTGGCAGATGCGATAGATTATGCTAGACAATACAAAGCCTGCCAAGTCCACGCGGACTTCATTCACCAACCATCCGAATTTCTACATTCGACAGTGGCATCCTGGCCATTCGAAGCATGGGGAATGGATATCATTGGTCCAATCACCCCACCTTCCTCCCGAGGACATCGCTTCATACTTGCGATCATTGATTACTTCTCCAAATGGACGAAAGCTGTCCCACTCGTAGAAGTTAAAACCTCGAACGTGATCAGCTTCCTTAAGCATCACGTCATCTACCGCTTCGGACTGCCCCGAAGGATCATCCATGATAATGGTCCGCAGTTTACAAGCCACGCATTCTATCGATTTTGCGATAAGCACCGTATTCAGAATGTCGCTTCAACACCGTACAACCCGGCAGCAAACGGGTTAGCAGAGGCATTCAACAAAACAATCATCAAACTCCTTAAGAAGTTTGTCTCCTCCAACAAACGCAACTGGAACGAGAAGCTCGGCGAATGCTTATGGGCTTATCGCACCACAGTCCGAACAGCCACTGGGAATACGCCATTCTCCCTAGTGTACGGGAGTGAGGTAGTTCTTCCATTAGAGACTCAAATACCCTCACTACGCGTCACCCTCACTTATCAATTGACGACGGATGATAACTACCGACGTCGACTGTAAGAGTTAGAGGCCTTAGATAAAAAGTGCCTCCTAGCTCAGCAATGGATCGAGCTGTACCAAGCACGTATCTCAGGAGCCTTCAACAAGAAGGTCAAAATCAGAACATTCCAAGTGGGCGATCTTGTTCTGGCAGTCCGGAGGCCAATGGTCATGACTCACAAGACCGCCGGTAAGTTCCAGCCAAAATGGGAAGGCCCATTTATCATAGAGACAGTATTCTCCAACGGTGCCTACCGCCTCGCTAAGCAAAATGGAGACTTGCTCATGTTGCCCGTCAATGGCAAGTTCCTGAAGAAATACTATGTCTAAACAACATCCCAAATTATTGAGTCACGTACCCGCTGGTACCATTGAACTCACCCCCATAATTTTCTAGATTATTGAGTCACGTACCCGCTGGTACCACTAAACTCACCCCTATAATTTTCTAGATTATTGAGTCACGTACCCGCTGGTACCACTGAACTCACCCCATAAATTATCAGATTTTCGAGTCATGTACCCGCTGGTACCGCTGAACTCACGCTCACCATTCTCCAGATTCTCGAGTCATGTACCCGATGGTGCCTCTGAACTCACATTCCGGTCACTCTTTCAGATAGAAAGTTATGTATGATCATACCTCTGAACTTCCTTCCTGGAGGAGATCCTCCCCTATGATCCAATACCCACACTTTAGTGCAAAAAAAGGGTAATCGATCCACAAATTTCAAAACGGCATGTCCTCATTACCTCTGACTCGTTCCACTTCCGCCAAAAAAAAATCACCCCTTACATAGAACTTCCATGTCCTCATTACCTCTGAGTCGTTCTATGTGCCCTCCTTCATTAAGCCCACTGCTGTCATGTCCTCATTACCTCTGAATGGGAAGGCTCCGTCGAAGAAACCTTCATACTTGCCATGTCCTCATTACCTCTGAGTAAGTATGATGATCCCCTTTCGACCTATTATCTGTACCCACAAAGGAGTACGCCAAGGGTAATAGGCCCACAAATGTCCTCTGTTGACCACAAATGTCCTCTGTTGACCACAAATGTCCTCTGTTGACCACCAATACCCTCCGTCGGGTTCACTCCTGCCATGTATTCATCACCTCTGAGTAGGAAAACTCTACGTCTAAAAAACCTTCCTACTTGCCATGTCCTCGTTACCTCTGACAAGTATGCCGGTTCCCCTTCATCCTATTATCCGTATCCTAAACCAGGGTACGCCAAGGATAATAGGCCCACAAATATCCTCAGCTAAATTTCTCAGCACAAACCTATCACCTCATCAGGTCCCAGGAGCCCAGCTGCTCTACGGCATTCCTTTTCTTAACACCAAAAGCACCCATGACCAATTCGCTATGGCTGCTTCAGGTACCCTGACCAAAGCTTGTTACCTCTACCTAAAACCAAGGTACGCCATGGGTAACAGGTCCACAAATATATCCCCTATAGGGGGAAAACATCACCACAATATCACAGGCGCAGCAAGCAATACAAATGAAGGGTAGAATTGAAAGTACTCTTATTTGAAGGAAAAAAGCATTACATATCGTGGGATCATGTCCCCTTCAGAAAGAGAGAAAACAGAAACAAAACAAGAAGAAAAGGCCGACTACATTTCAGCATTACTCAATTCTAGGAGGCGGTCTCTTACTGAGGTGGTCCCCCGTTCAATCCATTGTCGAGCGCGACGCTCGGCCTCCTGGAGTAAATGCTCCTCATGGTCCAAGCCCAAGAGCGCCTGACAGTCATCTTCAATTTCTTCAAGGCAGTCTCCAGGTCAGTCGAAGCTTGAGTAACCCTGTCAGCCTCCTGAACAATTAGTCCCCTGTCATTGCGGGTAGTCTCGAGTTCAGACTCCAAGAAAGTCAACTTCTTTTGAAGCGCAAGGAGCTGCTCCCGTGTCTCAGTAATCTCACGAGAAACAGATTCCTCCCGAGCCGTGACATTTTCATTCGCGTAACTCAATTGATCATACCGTCCAGATAAGTCGCTGAGATCCTTCAGTATGGCCGGTCTGGTCCTATCCCGAGCAGCTCTAGTCCTCTCTATAACTGCGATAAGAGAATCTCGCTCCTCGTTTATAACAGCAGATAGATCAGCCTGCCGCAATACTCGAAGCTCGGCCACCTGCCGATCAGCCTCCAATAATTTCGCCTCCAGAAGCGAAGCCACCCCTGCATCACCAGGAAGATCCCTAAGGATATTTACTTGACCCTGGGCGCATTGTCGGGCCAAGGTAAAGGAGGTTCCCCTTTCCACAGCATCCTCGATTCCCCTACTCAAATGACGATGAAAACTGGCAACCACGTCCTGTAACGCGTCGTCCAGAACTTCAGCAGAGGATGGCGTCAAAGGAAGCAGGGACGGACAACGTCGAGAAGTAACGCTAGAGCTCGCCACCGGAGGAACGGAGCCGAGTAGAATGATGCATGAATAGCGGCCAACTCATCTTCCGCCCGGAAAGTTCGGATACTCGGTAGGGCAGAAAGGTCGATTCTCGGAGCCACCGGAGCAGAGGATGACGCAAGGACCATCGTTCCCTGCCCCGACTGCCCGATGACTGGCCCGCTAAACTCGAGCCCCCAGAAGGCCCATCAAGACAAGTCGGACGGTGAGAAGGTACACCCTTCTCCACCAATGCCCCTTCGGTTGGGGTGGTCCCAACAACGTCCGTCCTCGGCACCGGAGGGGTAGGACCTGTATGTCCAGAATAACAATCAATCGACGTAACCCGAAGGACGTGATGATAGAGAGATAGGCTTCCTCACAGGTCAAGATTCGGCAATCTTACCAGGGGAGGGGCATGAAGGCTGCAGCTCATCCACAACTGGCGTGGTCCCCTCACCCGCGACCCCCGAGTTAAGCCCAGTCACGTCCTCTGTCCCCGTCACCTTGAAGGGGGATACAGATTGGTCTGTCTCATCTTGAAAAGGAACAGGCTCGCGGGAGTCCCGTCATCTGGGTCACCGCTCGACATCTTGAAGCTCTTCTTCTTCTCCTGACACCTAAAAGAGAGAACGAAGACGATTAGAATTGAAACTCGAAGGAAAGAAGGAAGAAGGAATCAAGAGCAGTTTTGTTACCTCCCCGCAGGGTTAACTTCTTCTCCACTTTCTCTTATGGCTAGCAGGCGGTGCTAGTCGCAACCAGCTTCCGGGATCGAGAAACACGCCAACAGGAGAAACTTGCCTGCTACGTTTCGGAGTAGGACTAGACGCAACGAGGACTGATCCCCCAACGTCTCATCTGACGAAACAGGCGGTTGACCCACCTCTGCATCGGCACTGGAAGGATAGAATCATCTTTATCATGCTCATTATCTTCGTCACCCTCAGCAGCGGAGTCCAAATCTGGTACATCGGCTCTAGTCTTTCTTTTCTTGGCCCTTGAGAGCCTTCCTCCAGACCGGTACCAACAATAAAACTGGTACCTGGGTTAAAACCGACCGGGGGTTTGTTCGCCATGACATGATACAAAGCCGCCATATACAAGATCTCCACTGACTCCTTAATAGCAGGGACCGAGAAAATGGTACGAGTATGGAACGAATCATAATATTGCCAAGCTCTGATACCATCAAGAAGGCTACCTTCATAACCCAGACAAGAACTGGGGCTGTCCAGACAAAGTTGGCTGTATCCAAACTGCCGGGCAAACCTGCTAGGCAGATAAGGCTCCAGAAAGACAGTATTGCGATTACGATCCACCAGATGTGCGGGACGAATGTTACGCAGCCATAGGAGCATCTGGCCATCCAGAAGCTGAGGGGTGCGATACCGTCAATATGTACAGCCTCTATGTCCCTGGCAGTAAAGCGAGGGACGGATACAAAAATATGATACTTATCTGCCCTCGCCAATGCCATCCGGCAAGCCCGCATGGTTTCGCATTCCCAAGGCTCGTCACGATAGCGGAAGATAAATGCGTCACATCAGTCACACCGTCTTCAGAGCCCGGCCTCATCAAAGACGGTAATGTATCAGCAGCCACCCCATCAAATAGTGATAGGGCAACTCAGTTCGTTCAAAATCCTTGGTCACGTCGGAGCAATGACTTTGGATGTGAAGGTACGAAGGCCACGGTGTATGCTGCACACCATGGCCGGAGAGGAGAGCTAGCCTGATTCGTAAAACTAACTTCACAGCCGGAAGGATGAAGTTACGACTAATTCTCTCAATAGAACCGGCTCCTCCCGAGACTACACAATTTCGTAGCCAGATCATCAAAAATCCCGCCAGAAGCACTTTCTCGGATAGCTCTTGAGTATCCTGGTAAAAGTAACCGAAAGTGTCAGTCTTGCTCCCTAATCCGTCACTGGTAGTGGCCACTCTCTAGCCGACGACACCAAGTCCTTAACCGCTTCCCGAGATCGAGGGCGACGAGAGGTGACTCGACCTGAGGCATCTGCCGGAAAGAGATAGTGCACCCAATCCTTGGTATAGGGATCATTCCCTTCCGAGTTACCAGCCTTTCGGGTTATTTGATGGCATGTGTTATAATGGCACAATATCTCCTGGTAAAGAGCCACGAAGCCAGGATACCGTCGTTTCAAATCCTCGAGCTCCTCATTAGTGGGAGTATACGCTTCAAACGCTTCGTCCCCCCAAGGAAGCTTGGAGACCGCGTGCATCTCATGGAGCGCGAGTCCATCTCCCTACAGGTGTGTAAAAGGTTCCCGTACGGCAATTATACATTTCCAGCAGAGACATGAACAGCTTCTTGTTTATGGACAAGCCATGACTGGTACCTCGGATAGCGTGGTAAAGGCCAAACTCGCACAAAAAGACCTCATACTTCTGCAAGATCCAAGTAGACAAATTGATCCACAGGGAATAGGGTGTACCCAACCAGGGAACGTCAACCGACCAACGGGATAGGAGCCTTTCCGAGCAATCTGATTTATAAAAGTATCGGCAGTAGAAGAGATTGTGAAGTTAGGGCCCGCCATTCAGGAAAGAACCTGGGACCAACCCCGTCATAGAACAACTAGCATGCACTTTGCCGGCAGTCACGGACTTCAGATTGTTATTATAATGGATGTTCCCCACAAACATCCCACTTCTGGTAGGGGTTAAAGTCTCCCCCATCTTTCGGTCCAACGGGAGCATATTGAACCAAGATAATGGGAAGTGTCGCTCCATCTGGGGGATGCGGATCGCCATCCCGTTAGAAACAAAACTCCAATCCTCCGACACCTCCAAAACATGATCGTTCTCTATGACCAAGGCGTCTCCAAAAAAGAATGCAGGCTTCAAATACTCCCCTTCAAATTTCCCGGAGTTCATCATAGCATTAAGGAAATGGAAAGACTGATTCTTGATGGCATTCAATCTAGCCATAGGCTCATCGGAAACTGGTCCGTCATATGCTGAAAATATGGTCGTACCTATAGCCGAGAGCAGCTTGTGTGCTACCCACCAAGAGTTCTCCAGCAGCTTAACCGGCAGAATCATGAAGAACAGACAGAGAAAAGTAAGTTAAACGGAGGGATAAAAAAGAGCTGATTGGGTGCTTTCAGACCCCAGACGGCTCAAGAAAACATCCATACGGCCCCATGAAGCTCTCATAAGTCTTATGCGGCTCCAAAAAGCCTCATGTGGCTCAAGCCCAGAGGAACGCTTATGCGGCTCCGTACAATAAAAGTCCATGCGGTTTAGCGTCACTCATACGGCTTTGCCGACAAGGCGCGTATACAGGCACGGCAGTTTTCTTATGCGGCTCGCAGCTCAGCCGTAGGGCGAACATAGATTTACAAAGGCCCGTGCATAAAGTATGCGACGTAGCCATGGCAGTGGGGGTTCTCTAACTCATACATTGGCCTTACCAGTAATGGGAGGGCGAACGTCAGGATGAACATCAGGTACGACAACCTGTGGAGTATCAGCCGCAGCCGAAGCGGAAGTGGAGGCCGCCTTCTTGCCCTTTGCTGCCATGTCTTCTTGGGAGCCATTAATTAGCGAAGAGAGGAAGGGCAATCAAGATAGGGAAGGTCCGAGGAAGAAGAAAGAAAATAAAGAAGCCTTCTCTCTCTTCAAAAATCCTCCTATTTATAGGAAGACGGGAGAAGGAGGACACGTGGGCCAATGACCGACTCATGAAGAACGAAACGACTTGTTGGTTTTGTCTCCAAGATTCACCCAAGGCGTTAAATCCGAAAGATTTAATGAGCTGACCCTTGGGATTCCCCCTACAAAGACGACGCTGAAACGAATTTGAGGCAATTAAAGACCCGCACACGTGGCGATAAGCTATGCGGCTAACAGTCCCCTACGGCTGAACCATCTACGCGGCTGAACAACCTATGCGGTCAGGGTTTCATACGGCTAGAAGAAACACAGCCATGCTTCTTATTCAAAGTATTTCAATTTTGCAAATTGAAAACTTTGAAGGGGGTCTTGTAGAAGCATGGAAAATACTAAAGAAAATGACTCATGCGGCCAAAGAACCCCATGCGGCTCAGAAAGCCCATGCGGCTCGGAGAGTCATACGGCATAAGGAGCTATGCGGCCCGAGGCATTCCATGCGGCTCAGAAGACAGTGGCCTGACAGTGCCCCCCTCCGACCCATGCTGCATTAATTGTTTTGACGGCTCACCCCTCTGAAAAGTTGACAGCCCTGACACAAAAGCAGGTAATTATGACTCTGTCATAATGATGAATCTCTAGGGAAGAGAAAAGAGATCTCTGACACAAATCCCCCGAGAGCCATAAAATGCCACGTGGCCTTGCACGTGGGCGTTCGTATGCGGCTCACTTCTCATGCGGTTCAGAATGAATCCTATGCGGCTCAGGTCAAGAAAGCCTCATGCGGCTCGAGCAAAGAACTTCTCATCGGTTCAGAGTGAATCTGTCCTATGCGGCTCAGGCCAAGAAAGCCTCATGCGGCTCGAGCAAAGAACTTCTCATGCGGTTCAGAGTGAATCTGTCCTATGCGGCTCAGGCCAAGAAAGCCTCATGCGGCTCGAGCGAGGACTTCTCATGCGGCTCAAGAGGATCATGTCCATACGGCTCAGGCGGATATGTACCTATACGGCCCGCAAGGATTACTCCCCTGTGGTTCGAGGGCTCAAGTGAGGCCACTGCCCAGGCGGCCCTGACACGTGGGCTTAACCATATGTGGCTCAAATTATACGGCTCACTCGTCATGCGGTCCAGATCCCCCAGCAGCACCTAGGACACGTGTCCTAAACCGATTAATTCCTCAGATTTGCTGCCATTAAATATTGGGTCAAATCCTAATAATCTGGGACACGTGGCAGAGAATAGATCTAATTTATTCGCAGATATCAGAAGATCATTATAAGAAGATTTATTCCAATCAGCATTAATTGCTAATGGGATTTGGTGTAATCTACACCTAAGGGCTCGGATTCGTCACAATCAGAAATGAACGGCCTGGATTGACCAATCCCCAGGCCGCCGCCATCTCCAAGAGCTAATCATTGGCAACCCTAATGATCACATCCCACTATTATAAATAGCAAGGTGCCATTCCCTTATAGAAAATATACAAGATCGAGAGAAACACGCATATACAGGGGACTCCCAATAGTCGAAAGAAAAATACACAGAGAGAGAAGCCAGAAGAGCAGCAGGAGGAGAGCCAGAAGAGCATTTCTTCACCAACGCCAATCAACTTTTCACAAGGAGCCAAGGCTGCATCGATCGTCCAAGGAGTAAGGCAGGGCTGCCGTCGCCTTCCCGAGCCTCTATCGTCACCGCCCAGAATCTAAAATAAACAATTGTACTTAGACTGCTGTACCTAGGTTTTCGTCTCTAGGCTTTCTTTGTACAAGCGAGTTTGTAACGTGAAGTAAAAGTCCGATCCTCGATAATTGTTCTGTTCTTTTATATTTCATGGCAAACAGTTCCTACACCCCACGACGGTCGCCTAACCATTTGAAGCATGGGGAATGGACATCATTGGACCAATTAGCCTAGCATCCTCCAAAGGACATCGGTTCATACTTGCCATCACCGACTACTTTTCTAAGTGGACGGAAGCAATACCTTTGGCTGAGGTAAAAATTGCAAACGTGATCAGTTTTGTCAAACATCACGTCATATACCGCTTCGACATTCCTTAAAGGATCATCCACGACAATAGTCCTCAGTTCGTAAGCCACGCTTTCCATCAGTTCTACGATAAAAATTGAATACATAATTTGGCATCAACAACTTACAATCTTCCAGCGAACAGACAAGCAGAAGCGTTCAACAAAACTATCGTCAAGCTCTTAAGAAAGGCATTTCGTCTAATAAGCGTGACTGGAATGAGAAGCTTGACGAATGTCTGTGGGCTTACCGTACGACCGTTCGAACAACCACGGGCAACACGCCATTTTTTTATGGAAGCGAGGTAGTGCTTCCCTTGGAGATCAAGATCCCGTCCTTATGGATAGCTATCCAACTAGCTGACTGACGAATACAATCAACGCCGGCGGCTACAAGAGTAAGAAGCGTTGGATGAAAAATGTCTGCTAGCTCAACAATGAATCAAGCTTTACCAAGCTCAGATTTTCGGGGCCTTCAACAAGAAAGTCCAGGAAAGAATATTCCAAGTGGGTGACCTTGTCTTGTCAGTTCGAAGATCGATGATAATGACTCACAAGATGGTTGGAAAGTTCGAGCCCAAGCAGGAGGGTCCATTTGTCATAGAGGCGGTCTACTCCAATGGTGTCTACCGGTTGGCCAAACCAACGGCGACTTGCTAATGATGCCAATCAACGGCAAGTTCTTGAAGAAATACTATGTCTGAGTTTCAAACCAGCATTGGCTCCCATATCCCTGTGAGTATTCATGGATTCCGTTAAAGGAATTCACCGTTTATACTTTACCCCAGTAGAAAAATAATTTACGTCCATATCACCTATGAGTTGTCTTCATACACCCTAGCGAACTTCACGTCTACGACGTCTATATCACCTATGAGTAGTCGTCTCTTCTATGATGACCTCGTGTGTCATAACTCCCTGAAAATATTTTACGTCCATAATACCTCTGAATTGTCCTTCTATACCCTAGCGAAGATGCGCCTTACCATCCATATACCTCTGAATAGACGTCTCACCATAA
>JANAVB010035595.1:0-40591 GCA_029216955.1 Iris pallida
TAAGGCCACCATACGAGCAAGACAAGCATACATAGTAAGTAAAGTAGCCAGATAATGCCATCCTCTAATAGAGACGGTAACAATATCCGTAGCAGTCAGCCTGCACTGCATGACTAATGTCTGAGAAGCGGCTAGTACTGCACGATCTCGGGATTCCATTCCCTTCCAATGCTTCTACTAGTTTAAGTTACCTAGATTATCTCTACAGTTATCCGGAATCACATGTCCTGGTCACATGATCATCCTATTAGATGTCGTAGCTCAGTACGGGAATGCTAAGTAAGAATCAACTTCGGCACCTATAGTCCCAGTTGTGATTCATTCTTAGTGTTATGCAATAAGCAATCAATCAATCCTGACCTCACTAAGACTACAGGCCAACTACCAAGGTACCCGTGTAGGTAATCAACTAGAATAACAGGATTACACCACAGTACAATATAATCAGAGAGATAGCACCCCAAAATGCCAGTAGACAAGGAGCACCTCAGTGCAAAATTAGGGCCAGTACCTCGAGGGTTAAGCTGGAATTATAGTACGGATATACGTGGTCATGTCAGCAACAAGGATAATCAATCAGTCACATGAAGTAATCTGCCCACATCGTGGCATGGATATCCGATCTGGTACATGGTCAGGATATCTACTAAAATAGCATCTCAAGTACACATGGGAGCCTACAGCTCTAATCATCAAGTCAATCTATCCACCAGATCAATCTATCAGTAGTCTTCCATTTACGATGGAATAAATATCATGTCAGAAAAGACAATCACCAGATACTAAGCTAATCACCATAAACCATGCTAGGCCCTCTGGCTCACAAGAACTCTCTAAATCAATGATCATAAGCTATCAGAAAACAAGCCTCTCAACTACCAAGATATAGCAATCGTTCCAAATTTTAGGCCCTTGGAAAGTCGAGTAAAAATTATGTAATGATACCATCGATATTCTCCTCGTTCCGTAAAATACTCGCACAATCATCAAAATCCAGGAATCCATATAGTCATATCTGATCAAATTTGAACATTATCAAAAGAAATGGCAATACTATCCAAGAGTCCATATGAGTTTATCAAATCAATGTCCCAGGATCATACTCCTTATAATACCCAATCCTCAAACATATCCAAGGTCGAAATTATGATACATTAGACAACTGTCAGTCCTATCTAGCTAGACTAGGATAATTCCTAGAATGAATGGTCACGGAACAAGAATATATTAATTAATGTCACCGAAAAATGGCAAGGATTGCATTAACCGCTCTGGAGCATATCTACAACCCTTAAACCAAACAAGGACCAGGGTTGCAGATCGTCCCCCGAGTGAAACCGTGCTCCTTACGCTATCCGACGGACAAGACATGTCAAGTAGCTAGGCGACTAATCTGTAGGGCCTAAAAATCAAGTTACGTCATGTATTTACTACTCAGAAACCAAGTTGCGCCCCAAAAATCAAGTTGCACCACTAATAATGGAGCTCAAAGATCAAACTGTGCCATTAATCAGGTTGTGCCATATATCAGACTTTGCCTAGTCATATTGTGCCAAAGTCTATGTGGCGTCTGACATTTAATGGCCATCATTACCTGACAACACCGACAACTGACAGTATAGTAAACTAGGAAAATCTATTCGAATCCCTCAAATTGTGCCGCTCGAGGAGAGTTGATTGACAGCTGTCCTGCACGTCTTATGAGTTGCGCCTAGGCACAATCTAAAACAAAATCCTTAGTTGCGCCTAGGCGCAATCTGAACAACTATTTCTCAAAAGCTGCCACATATCCAGGCGCAGTCTAATCAGGCGCAGTTTAACTTGTTGACTGAAGCTCGCGCAACCTGATAAAGTTGAGACAATTTTCATTTCCAAAGTAGGATGACATGGCGCACATGCCACTAATCTCTCAAGATGTGTCTACTATCCTGTACACGACCATGCGCATCTCAATTACATGATGCCACGCGTCTAAATACAGTTAGTACACGACTGATAACTGAATAAAAGTTGGCGCAACATGAGGTTGGCGCAGCCCAATATGGCGCAACCCAGCCTCGCGTACATCAGAATAACTGCCAAAACAGTTATTTCCAAAACTCTATAAATAGAGTTTCCAAACATTGTTGGACAGAGACAGAGATCAAGAACTCTTACAAAATTGTTGCTGCATTCTCCAGAGGCTCTAGTCTTTAAGTTCACATATTCCAAGGGTAAAGTGATCATCTTCTGATCAGATTCCTACAGTTGTACTTCCCTAGAATTCAAATTATAGTCTTGTACTCTTTTCAAAAGTTTGTAATAGAACAACTTTTTGTTTTTGCAAACAAAATAGCGACTCTGCTGGGGACGACTTTCTCCTCTGACGAGAAGGTGACAACTCAATGTGATACTGCGTCGATCGGCAAGGCGCAGAAGACTCTGGTTGTTCAAGTTAACCAGACGACCTACGAGGATATGATTAACACCAAGAGCAATAAGCGTACTGTGGCTATCACCAAGAACAGGACTATGTGGGCTCCTAAGTCTTCCACGGTTGCTGTTGCCCAGACGTGACCTGAGCGCTCAGTGGCTAAGACGCAATCTGCCTCAGTAGCCCATGCGCAGTCTATTTCTGTTGCCCACGCACAACCTACTCAGCTTGCTGCCAAGATTCAGTCTATTCCCCCTGTTGCACATACACAACCTACTCAGCTTGCTGCCAAGATGCAGTCTATTCCCCCAATTGCCCGAGCGCAACCTACTCATCTTGTTGCAAAAATCCAACCAGTGGCCCCTGTTGCCCGAGCGCAACCTACTCATCTTATTGACAAAGTACAACCAGTAGCCCCTGTTGCTCAAGCGTAACCTACTCATCTTGTTGCCAAAGCGCAACCAGTGGCCCCTGTTGCCCGAGCGCAACCTACTCATCTTGTTGCCAAAGCGCAACCAGTAGCCCATTTTGCCCGAGTGTAACCTATGCATTCTGTTGCCCAGGCACAGTTTGCACACCATGCTGCTCTGGCACAACCAAAGGGAATTACTCTTTTGGATATTCCCTCTTCTTCTCCAGTTCTGAACTTGGAGAAGCAATGTTCTAGTGCTAGCACTAGATAGGACAAAAGGAAGAGTCCTTTGACACTTCCTTAACTCATGCTAGCTGCGCCTAAGACAGTTCAACAATAAAATATAGGAAAACGCTTTTTAGCTAACCCTCTACAAAATAAAGAAAAGCTCCCTTTGGTCTTTTCTAAAACTTCCCTGGTCCATGACTCAGAGAAAGATATATCAGATTCTATTCCTTTAAACAGAGGTCTTCGTATCTCTGATATCGGAAAGAATACTGATCAAAGAGGCATCTTGCCTACCCCTATAGGGTCTGGTCAAGATTTTCCAACCTTGCAAATTTTAAGATCTAAACAAGAAAAATTGATGGTGTCACAAACAGAGACACCTGGAGCAGAATTTTTTGATTTACGCGCTTATCTCAATAGGTGTCAACCAGTATCAACTTTAGTGAAACAAAAGAACTTTATGCCAAAGGTCAATCTGTACCAGAAGCTAAAGTTTGTAAAGAAAGACCCAACCACTTATGCTAATGAGTTGAGTATATCTTTGTACACTCAGGAAACTAAACATCTGAAGAATATAAGGCATGTTCCTAACATCATTGAGGAATATGTTTCTCCTACTTCTTCCCATCCCGTAGTGGTGACTGATCTCCGAGAACATCTTACACAAAGACGGAAGATTGCA
Source organism: Iris pallida (assembly GCA_029216955.1). Classification (NCBI taxonomy): domain Eukaryota; kingdom Viridiplantae; phylum Streptophyta; class Magnoliopsida; order Asparagales; family Iridaceae; genus Iris; species Iris pallida. The sequence continues at coordinate 3,736 of JANAVB010035595.1, forward strand.
GAGATATCTCATTCACCGCTAAATCACTCTTCAGACCGCCATTACCTTCACGAAGTCATCATCAAGTGTTGCTGCCAATCAGCTAGAAGATCTGTCTTCGTTCATCTGAACTATGCTTCAACTTCTGAACCTATAATAGAAGATGAAGACGAGCTATTATATGCTTCTATTAACATGACTTCTCAAGGCACTAGGGGTGGAAAATGTCCAAGACTAATACATCCCATAATCCCAGTCAGCAATACCTAGATTGGATTCATGCATCCAGTGAAGGGGCCTTTCAATACACCAGATCAAGAAGTCGAAACTTGAACCAAGGTGTCTTTAATCAAGAAGATCTCCCCATCGCTCATCTAGGAGAAGACTCTTTTTTGGAGTTTGATGCAGATAGTGAAAGTTCTGAACAAACTATCTCGTCAATAGCAGCAAGAGAAGTGACGGCATATACCATTACAGAAGATCAAGATGCTTCTACTTCAACCAGTCAGGAGCAACGAATTGTTGTACTAGAGGACAAACTGAAGACCATGGCTGAGATGGTCGCAAGTACGCATACTATAATCGTGGCTCAACATATAGTGCCATCGGTTATAAACCCTACTACAAATCCTGAGCTTAGAGCATCTTTTGTACATGTTAGTCTGGGGGTACCACCTCCTCAGGTTGCTTCTATACCAGTTCAAGCTGATCCCAGTCAGTCTGGGGCCGGGGGTCGTAATTACCACGTTGTTCCTCCTTCCAACAATTCTAACCAGCCTATCAATTCCCAAACATCAGAGGATGCTAATGAGGCCGTGAAACGCTTACACACTCAATTTGAGGCCTTCAAACAGAAGGATAGCCTATAAAGACTGGTCATAAAGCAGCCATATCCGACAGAGTGGAAGGAGGTTCCATTCCCTCCTAAATACAAGCTCCCAACCATTATGCTGTTTGATGGCAGCACTTCTCCAAGTCAATATATCAATCACTTTAAAGTAATGACTGACCAATTACAGTCAAATGATGCTCTCCTTACCAGAGTGTTCGTCGGTTGTTTAGCCGACGTAGCATACGATTGGTATCGTAGTTTGCCAGATGGCTGCAGAACTTCTTTTGCTGGTTTCAAGCAAATATCCTTGGAACGATTTTATGAGGAAGTCAACGACATGACAATGTCTGCCCTCATTAAGATTAAACAAAGGCACAATGAATCTACGAAAAGTTTTATTGAAAGATTCCACCGAGATGTACTTAAAATGCCTTTAGAAACTCCATCTGCTGTAACAATAGACACCTGCAAATCAAACTTGTTGCCTATTATCAATATGTGGACGGGATCTACACAATTTTAGGATTGGCCTTCTTTTATTGTGAATACCAAGGCAGCAGAAGTCAGTGCCAAAAAGTTTAAACAGTTAGGAGTTCAAATGACTCATCCTAACCAAGATGAACATTCTACACCCGGGGGTAATCGCTAGAATAACCGCAAGGGTAAAGAAATATTATTTGCCATTGATTATCTAAGAACAGAACAATTTTATGGGAGGACTGAACTTTGATTCACAATTACAAACTCGCTTGTACAAAAGAGAACCTAGGAACAAAACCTAGGAAAAGCAATCTAAGTACAATTGTTTAATTTGGATTCTAGGGGTGACGGTAGAGGCTCGAAAAAGTAATATCAACTCTGTCTTACTCCTTGGACGATCGAACGCAACCTCGGCTCTGGCGAAGAAATGCTCTGTGTGTATCACTCTGCGTCTCTCTGTATATTTTTTGCTCTGTCTCTGTGTGTGTGTGCAAAGGAATAATCCCACACTATTTATAGGAGTTTGTGATGAGTGGGGTGTACAGCCACGTGGCCACATCCTTATAACTGTGCCTTGAAAAGTGGACAGTTGGAGATTGGTTAAGATTAATCTTGATCTGTTTATTGCAAATAAATCTGGATAGTTATGTCGGTTGGAATAAATCTGAACTATTATGATCTGTTGGTTGCAATAAATCTGAGTTGTTTAATACTTAGTCAACTTCTGCCATGTGTCCCAACTGCTGCTATGTTGCGAGCCATATGAATGGTGCATCCTCGCTGAGCTGCATGAAGGACTGTTCCCATGATTGAGCCGCATGAGGGTGGCCCCATAACCGAGCCGTATGAAGGTGGTCCCATAACCGAGCTATATGAGGGTGGCCTCATAATCGAGCCGCATGAGGGTAGCCTCATAACTGAGCCGCATAAGGGTAACCTCATAACCGAGCCGTATAAAGGTCATACAGGCGATCCGCATAAAGAACTTCCTTAGAATTTGTGAACTGTGCCAGCTATCATAAAGATTTTCTCATCTTTTTTTAAGCATGTCGTGTCTCTTCTTTATGTCAGAGCTCTCATTTCTGTCAGAGCTGTCATTTTGTGTCTGAGCATTAATAGCCAGCTGTACGGAGTAATTATGGCCAGCTGTATAGGCCTATTTCGAACCGCATAAGGCCACGTGGCTCCTCATGAAGCTTTCTGAGCCGTATGAAGCTCTCCGGAATTTTGAGCCGCATGAAAACTCTCCAAGTTTTGAGCCGCGTGGAGTTTCATATTGATTCTGGGCAGCATAAGAATTACTATACTTTTCCATGCTTCTACAAGACCCCCTTCAAAGTTTTGAATTTGTAAAATTGAAATACTTTGAATAAGAGGCATGGGTATGTCCGCATAAGCTCTTCATGCCGCATAGACTTCTCTGGCCACATAGGATTATCTGGCCGTATAGGTTTCTCTGGCCGCATGGGCTTCTCTGGCCGCATAGACTTTTCTGGCTGCATGATGGTCTTCGTGCCACGTAAGTGTCTCATTAATTGCTTTTGATTTGTTTTGATTTATTTTTATTTTTAAAGCCGTCTTTTGGATAGTTACCCCAAGAGTCGGCATTAAATATTTAGATTTGCCTTGATAATTCTGAGCACTCTTTTTTGCATGAAAGGGGATAGAATCCCAAGGGTCAGCTTTATCTTCTAGGCAGCACAAAATCTGAAGCGTCTATCGGTTCACACGCCCCTGTCAGCCTATAAATATGAGTGATTTTTGAATAGAGAGATTCTTTACTCTCTTCTTTATTTAAGCTTTCGTGCCCTAGTCGTCGTCTCTTCTCCTCTTTTGATCATCAATGGCTTCCAAGGCTTCCTCCAGTGCTGCAGCGAAGGGCAAAGGAGTTGCCACTTCGTCGGCGATCTCAGTTCACCCCAACGTTCATCCTGCTATTGACGGTAAGAGCGTTGAGAAGAACTGCATGGCTTCAAACCCTAACCATAATGTCTATGTCGCATATTTTATGCGCGGGCCTTTGGCATATAATGCTCTCTTCATCTTCATTGAACTGCTTAAGTTTAGTGTGATGAATCCGCATATGTTGTGCTGTATGGGCCGCATGAACGTCTCATGTCTGAGCCGCATGGGGTATGCCTCATGTCCGAGCCGCATGAGAGTTGCTTCATGACTGAGCCGTATGAGAGTATGTCTCATGTCCGAGCCGCATGAGAGTTGCTTCATGTCCGAGCTGCATGAGAGTTTGTCTCATGTCCGAGCCGCATGAGAGACGTCTCATGGCTGCATAATCACTTTATGAACTGGACCGCATGAAGACCCACCAAATAGAGTCGCATAAGCTCTTATGAGCTGGGCCGCATGAAGACCCACCAAACAGAGGTGCATAAGCTCGTTATAAACTGGGCCCCACAAAACAGAGCCGCATAAGCTCCTTATAAACTGGGACCCACCAGACAGAGCCGCATAAGCTCCTTATAAACTAGGCCCCACCAAACAAAGCCGTATAAGCTCCTTATAAACTGGGCCCCACCAAACAAAGCCGTATAAGCTCCTTATAAACTGGGCCGCATGAAGTCCCACCTAATCAGTGCCGTATAAGCTCAGAAACATTAAGTGGTTTTTCTCTGGCTATCTTCTGACATCTTTCTTTTGTCTTTTTTCAGTGAAGTTGCCAGTCAATCATGCGGGAGAACTCTTGGTAGGTCGAGCCCAATCTGCTGTGGGTGTGAGGTTCAATCATTTAGTTGATTATGTGTCGGACCAGTTTTCCAAAGATGAACCTGAGGAGAGGCTGAGAGATATCAAAAACTAGTCCTTCTACTTTCCCTCGGGCGTGATGAACTCGGGAAAATTGGGGGGAAAACACCTGAAACCTGCGTTCCTCTTTGGGGATGCCCTGACTGTAAAGAACCCCAACGTTTTAGATATATCTGAAAGTTGGAGTTTTTCTTCTAATGGGATGGCGATCCACATTCCTCAGATGGAGCATCACTTCCCGCTGTCGTGGTTCAACATGCTGCCATTGGACAGAAAAATGGTGGACTCCTTGACTCCGACCCAGCATAGGATGTTTGTGGGTGATATTCACTATAACAGAAACTTGAGGTCGGTGGTCGCGAGCAAGAAACTTGAGGTCAGCTGCTATGTTATGGGGTTGGCCCCGGGTAGTTTCTTAAATGTGCAGGGTCCCAACTTTCGGTTCTCTCAAGCTGACACTTTTATGAACCAGCTTGCTCAGAAGGGGTCCTACCCCATTGGTCGGTTGGCGCTGCTGAACTGGATGAACTCCATCCCTTCATGGATCAACTTGACCACGTAGATTTTACGGATATACGAGAATCTCCTGTTTGAGATTGGCCTCTATCATACCGTTCGGGGCACTTGTTATGGTTTTCCCATAAACAAGAAGCTCTTCATGGCTCTTTTTGAAATGTACAACCGTTGAACGGGGACCTTCTTTACCCCTGGAGGGCAGATGGAGCTCGCTCTCCACGAGATGCGCGAAGTCTCCAAGCTGCCCTGGGGAGACAAAGTTTTTGAGGCATATACTCCTACGAGTGAAGAGTTCAAGGAGTTGGAGCAGCGGTTCCCGGGCTTTGTGGCTGTCTACCGGGAATTGCTGTGTCACCATAGCACGTGCCAGCAGATGTCGAAGAAGAAGAACGACAGCTCGGAAGGGAACCTTCCTCATACGAAGGCCTGGCTCAGTTACCTTTTTAAGCTTGGCGCCTCAGGCCGGGTTTCTTTCCGAAGTCCTAGAACCCGGGAGGAGGTTCAGGACCAGGTGTCGACCGCCAAGAGGGTGAAAACCACAGGCGACAGATTTGGGGGTCAATCTTACTCTTTTAATTACTTTTATCAGGATACTCAGAAGTTGCCGAGAAGGCTCTTCTGGCGGGATTTCTGATGGTATGGCTACGGAACTACGTAGTTTCGGAAGGGGCTGGCTTTATTTAGAGAATCAGCCATAACTTTATCCTTCCTGCGGTGAAGCTAGTCTTTGGGGCCAGACTAGCTCTCCTCCCTGTCTATGTATGCAGCATACGTCGTGGCCTGCGCACTTTTTCATACAAGGTCATTGCCCGTGATACGGCAAAAGACTTTGAACGAATTGAGCTGCCCTATCATTATCTGATGGGGTGGCTGTTGATGCACTACCAGTCTTTGATGAGGCCTGGCCCAGAAGACGACGTAACTGCAGATGATGCCTTCATCTTCCAGTATCACCATATGCCCTGGGAGTGTAGTACCATGCCAGCCTGTCGAATGGTACTGGCGAGAGTGGACAGATACACCTTTTTCGTGTCTGTCCGTCATTTTACTGATGAAGAAGCGAGGGGCGTACATCTTGATGGTACTGGGCCTCCCCATCTCTTGTATGATAAGATGCTCCTCTGCTTGCAGAACATCCGTCCTGCACACCTGGTATATCATAACCGTAACTCCGTCTTCTTGGAGCCTTACTTACCCAGTCGGTTCTCCCGACAGTTTGGGCACAGTCAGCTGTTCTTGGACAATCCCAGCTCCTGTCAGGGTTTTTAGGGTAGCGTCCTTGACGGTATCCGGGCTTGGCATTACTATAACACTGTTCACACCCGTACCAGCTTCTCTGTGCTTGATGCTAGGAAGTCAAGGCAAATTTTGTATATGACGGCTCTGTACCATGTTATGGTGAACAAGCCCCCTAACGATTTTGACCTAAGTACCAGTTTTATTGTCGGTACTGGTTTGAAGGAGAAACCAAAAGGGTCCAAGACGAGGACAAAGAAGGGAATGCAGTTGATATGTCAGACTCGGAGTCTACCAATACGGACGAAGAGGATGACCCCGATAACTTATCTCTTCCTCCTGCAGATGATGTGGTGGCAGATCAGCCCCCTATTGTGCCTGGTCCTTCACGCAAGCGAAGCAGGCGTGAGTCCGCTGTTGGCGACATAACTTTCTCCTAGAAATGGGCTACTGTCAAGCCTCACAGGCCAATCATTAGGGAGAGAAGCGAGGATGTTGACGTCATTTCAGAGGTGAATCGAATTACAATCATCTTTTTTTAGCTCTTCTTTTCTGTACTATGATCTGATCATTCTCCCTTTCTTTATAGGCATCAGGATAAGTGGACTCTCGAGAGCCGGCTACTGTCTCTGAGGTCGACCCGGCTCTAGCCACTTTAGTTAGTGATATGAGTGTTGAGCTTATTTTCGCCAGGATTCTTCCGGTGACGGCTGAGGTTCCTTCCGTTGCTAACATCTCAACCCAGGGCGATGTGGGCTCTACTAAGCCAATCCCCGAGGTTGCTGAACTTCATCCGGGTGATGTTGAACCAATTGTGTCCACCTTCAGGGCGGCTGGGGCAGAAGAACCAGCTGCATTCGACTCAGATGTCGCTGGTAAAGAGGATACGATGGTTGGGAGTGAGCCTCAACTTCAGCAATCCTCCCCTGGTAAGCTAAGTCATGTCTTGACTAGTGAGGAGGTTCATTTTCTCTATCTTCACATCCTTCGGGTTAAGCTGATCGATGGTTGCTCCAGACATACAGATCCTGCTCCTTCACCGCTGACAACGGACATCGTCGAGGAAGAAATCATCGGAGGGGATGTAATGGAAGAAAGTATGCCTCCTCTCCATCCAACTTACATCGAAGGACCTCCTGCTGGATCGAATTCAGGAGAACAAGCAGTGGAACGGTCGGGGCAGGGAGAAATGGTCCATGCACCCTCCTTGGTTCATGTGGCTCCAATACCGGAGGTCGACCTTTCTGCCCTTCCCAGTCTCCGGATCCTTTGAGCTGCGGAGGAGGAGATGGCTGTTATTCAAGCATCTTATCGCTCAGAACTTGTTTTTCTAGTGGGAGGGGCGTCAAGTTCCGGTGCATCTTCTTCAACTCTGCGAGCTACTCTTCTTTTGACGTCGTCTTCTTCGGAAGTTCTGGATGAATCATCGAAGGACGTGGTTGATAGTTTCTACCGCCACCTGAAGCGAGGGGTTGAGGCTGCCGTGGAGAGGGGGACATATTTTGCATTGCCCCGTCAATACGCCTGTGGCTAGATTGAACTCCTCAGAACCCTTCCCGGTGGGGCAGGTATGGTCGAGCTTTTGGAACCCAAGTTACTAGAAGTCGATCATCTGGTGGCTTAATTTCAAGGACTATGGCAAGTCGATCTGTCTTCAGCAATAGATCAGGAGCGGGCCTTCCTTATAACTGCCAAAGAAAAGGTAAGGGTGGTACGGGAGACGTCCAAGCCTGCTCTGATGAAGGACCTCCGAGATTTGTCGCTGAAGTACGATCAAATAAGTCGCAGCGGAGAGGACTGTATCGCTCGGGAAGAGGCCGCCTCTCATGGGATAGCCGATACCAAGGAGCAGATCCTCCAGCTTCAGAGAAAATTGGTTTCTTTGGAGTCTGAGCTACAGGCCTCGCACGAAGACAATGAGCTAATTTTTTAGGAGACCTGTTTGCAAAAACAAAAGTATGAACATTATTGATACAAACTTTATAAAGATTACAAAAATTCTGGGAAAGTACAACTGTAGGAATCCAATCTAGAACACGATTGCTTTATCCCTTGGACGATGTGAACTTTGAAGACGGTAGCCTCTAAAGTTGAAGGCAAAAGCCTCGGAAGAATGCAGCAGCACTTGGGCAAGAACTTCTGAACTCTCTGATATTTCTGAACTTTATGTCTGATCCCCATGAATGAAGACTTGAAACTCTATTTATAGAGTTCTGGAAATAACTAACTTTTAGTTATTCTGAATGGCACAAGTTGGATTACACAGGAACTGGATTGCGCAGCATCAGACTGCGCAGGCAGTTGTCTGGTCGTGGGCTATCTGTCTTGGACACATGGCATCTTTTGATTGAAATACGCATTATCATGTGCAGACGGTTGCCACGTAACGAACAATTGATGGCATGAATGCCACATATACTTTTGTCAGTTGTCATGATGAAGTGTGCCACATGAATTGTGCTGACTTTGGATTGCGCTAGGATGGATTGCGCTAAGATGGATTGCGCAACAAACAGATTGTGCTGTATGTACAGCTGTCCTCGAGCGCTGTGCGGCACAATAAACGAACAGTCTCCTCGTTCTTTGTGCTGTCAGCTGTCAGAAGATTTGATAGTGTCAGATAACGATGATATGGCCACGTCAGCTTGCGTAGTTGAATGTGTACACAGTCTAGTATTCACAATCTGAATGATGCACAATCTTATGTCTGTGCAGTTCATTCGAAAGTTGTATTTCTTGATTTTTATGGCTTTGTTGATGGGTGCAACTTGATTTTTTAGGACCTACAAGACCCCCTTCAAAGTTTTTGAAAGTTGAATTTATTCAAAATTTTGAAATACTTTGAATTATGAAATTTAAATCAAGTTGCGCATACGTTGAGATGTCTGCGCAATCGGATGAATCAGCCCCTGCTTTTTCGGCACAATCTGAGGCGGCCGTTTCTTTTTGAAAAACTATAAATAGTTCTCTCGATCCTTCGACTTATTCTTTACTTTGCTTTCTTGTGTTTGAGAGAGAAAAATTCCTGAGCTCATCCCGACTTCAGACTTCTTCTCCGTCGATCTCATGGCCCCAAAACGATCCTCCGCCGCCGACAAGGGTAAGGCCCCCGCCGAGTCTTCGGCTAGGGTTGCGCCTCGTCCTTTCCATCACGAGACTGCGCACCCTGCTTTGCGCGGTAGGCAACCCAATCGAAAACCCCTTTTTAGGGCTTTTTGACTTCACTGATCTTCAAAATCCATCTCTTTTTAGAGATGTGATCATACTGCGCCACTCTTTTTAGGGTTTTTGTTGCAAAAACTAGTTATTCTTCATTTTTATGAAGAATATCTTCTTGCGCAATCGGTTGAACTGCGCTGGCAAAAGTCAGCACAATCTGCTGATTTGCGCAAGATTGCCAGCGCAATCTGATGCTGGCACAAACTGATGGTTGCGCAATCTGATGGTTGTGCAATCTGATGGTTGCATAATTTGATATTTGTGCAATCTGATGTTTGTGCAATCTGATGACAAAATTTCTGACTTTGACTTGTACTGAATTGTGATTTTTCTATTTGATGCAGTTGACACCAGAGAAGATCCTGAATATGAAACATTTGTTGGAACTTAGCTAAACCAAATTTCAAAGAAGACTTATCTCATGTTCACTTTCCACAATATGCACTTCCATCTTCTCGTCAGACTATTTTGATAGCACAAAATAACGAGACTTTGCTAAGTCTGATAAATGGACAACCTTTGCAATCAGTTGATGCTGTCACTCATAGGAAGCCTATGTTCCTCTTCGGAGATGCTATTGATAAAAGTTCTCAACCAAGACCTAGAGTTGAGTCGAGAACTTTTCAATGGAAGAAGAAATTGATCAAGTTACCAGACCTAGCGAGATGCCTTCCTCTGGCAAGATATGCTCATGCGAGCCATCCTAGGAGGATGGAATGGGACATTACTCCCTTGCAACAGGCACGGACCGGAAAGATCTGTGTTAAGAAAGGTCCGAATAGCAGGGACATGTCTACAGTTCTTCCGAACGACACAGCACTTTATTGAGGGGTTGAAGCCAGGTTGCATTCCCCCTGAGAACTCGTCTTTGCTGCTACCGGTAAGGACACCGATTTTCGCCAATGAGTATGCCAAAGAAGAAGGTAAATATCCGGATCAAGACATCCGGTTGACAGGTCTGGTAAACCCAGACATCAAAAGATGGAGCTGCATAGCTAACTGGATAAACTCAGAGAAATTGAACTGTATAATGCGATATACGCTACTGTATACGGCTTCTTTCCAAATCCTCATCTGTTTTTGGCTCTGGCAGAGAGGTACAATGTGAAACCCATTTCTTTCAATTAATATCGGTATTATTATTATTATTATTATTATTATTATATTATTTGAGTGTTAAAATTATTTTAGAAATTAAATAACAAGGATTTTTGAATTCAAACCCAGACCCGAGTCCGAACCCAGACCCAGGCCTGAGCCTGAATCCAATCTCCTTTCCTTTCCTTTCCTTTCTAATTTCTGATTGGTTCTAATAATTTATTAAAAAAATAATAATAAATAATTAGTCAGCTGGTCCCGTAGGACCAGCATCTACTCACTCACACACACGAAATGGTAAAACCCTGTTACACTTCCCCTCTCTCCTTACGTTTCTTCCCCACGAATACTTACAGCCACAACTCCTCAACTCCACTCCTCCTTATAACTCCTTTCTTCAAACACTCATCACTCCTCTTTATTACTCCCATCCACTAACTCTCCTTTAATAACTCCTCCCCCACTCTCCCTTGCTCACGTACACCAGAGGAATAACCCTCTTCTCATCAAACTCTCCTCCCCTCTCTCATTCTTCTCAGAGATTAACTCTGCTCTCTCCCTTTCTCCACCAATTAACCCACAAACCCTCTTCACTCCCTCTCCCTCACTGACGCCAGAGCTTCACGCCCGCGGCCACCCGCATCAGCCCGACGTTCGGCGACACCCTGTCCTCGGCCCCGCTCCCTCACGAGCGCGCCCCGCCGAGCTTCCCTCGGCGTCTCCTCGCGACCAAGTCCGGCCGACCCCCTTCTCGGCTGCCCCCGACCGCCGATCCGCGCGACCCCGCGGCCAAGCCCCGACTCCGGCGACCCCCGCCGACGTTTCCCTCTCCCCCGCGCCCTGTTCTCCGGCCGACCAGCCCCGTCGGCCGCCACTCCCCGCCGAGCCCGCGGGTCCGCCCCGACCAGCGCCGACTCCCTCGGCCAACCGCCCCTTCGGCGCCACTGGCCGCTGTCCCGTCGGCTCCCTCCGACGCCGACGTCGCCCGTCTACCCGCGAGCAGCCCCTGTTGGCCGATCCCTCTTGGGATAGCACCCTCGCGTGTTCTGGTCGTGCCCTAGCCTCTGACTTCTTCGACGTTCTTCGGCATTTTCGACGACGCTGTGTTCCAGCACTATTTTGGGAATATTTTTGCTGTGCTGGATATCTATTCTTTCTATTTATTCATCTGAGAGCTCTAACCGAGCAATCCGAGGTATAACCCCCTGTCCCGCTATTTTTTTATTATCTTGTCGATGATGAAATGGTCTCCGATTCCCTTTGGGAATTCGGTCTTAGCGACGACGTAATTTTCCGGGACTTTCGGAAAGGTCCTGTGAATTATTTTGGATTCCTAGAATATTTCGGGAATTGATTTGTGGTACGTTTTAGCTTTCCAGATTTTTTCGGGAATGTTCTGTGATTTGTACAATTGGAATCGGACTTCCGAAATTATTTCGGGTCGTCCTGATTATGCTGTGGATTGGCTGTGGATATTTTATATATATAAAATGCGGGTTTTTCCCTGGTTTGGGACTTGCAGGAATTATCGGCGCCATTTTCCCAGTTTTTGGGTTGACCAAAAACAGAGGAGATGCTGCCCGATTTTTTCGTAAATCCTGAATTAATTTAAAAATGAATTTAAAATGATTTTCGGAATTTATTCGATATTTGATTTTTGGGTGACGACCGTATCGGTCAATGGACCCGGCTAAGTGCAAACGATACCGGCTCCGCCCGGACGTTGAGGCAATTAGCCAAAATGAGGATCGGAACATATCTGAGACTCTACTATTTACCTTATTTTTATATTTAATTTCTGTTTAATTTTATTTAATATTTTCAATTTAGGACTAATGTCAGTCTTATCTTATTTCAATTTATGTAAATAAATTGTAATGGGCATAAGCCCAGCTGGCTGGTCTGTAACTGTAATAGCTTAGATTCCTGTCATTTTTTGGTTTTTCGAGTTTTTGATATTTAACGATTAAAATGATTAAAACGTATTTTCGTATAAAATTAATTAATATTTTTCTCACTTAAAAATTGACAAGTTTGTTAATAATTAAAAGTCACGTATTTCTCACTAAATAAGAAAATTAGCTTTATATTTATATTTATAAAAATTACCAAGTTTTCATAAATAATCTGGCAGCGACGATGTTTTCCGAATTCAAAGTTAAAAATTTCATTTTTCCCTCGTATTAAATCAACGCACTAATAATCGTGTTTTCTGTGTTTAGTTAATTAAAGAATTAAAATTGGACTAGGACGCAAATAGAGATTTCAACTAGCGTAGCTAGATTGGTTAACCTGGAATCTGAGTCAAATTCTCAATTGTAGGGTTTCAAGAACTGTACTAGCATCAACCCGGAATCAACAAACGAATCCAGTCAATAAAACAAAGGCATGTACATTTTGTGTTAGTTTACAATTATTTAGTAATCGTTTTAATGCAAGTTTAAACCACGATGCAACACGGAACTCTCTCTGAGAGCACTGACTGTAACTACTGTAACTATTAGGGACTGGAGGAGTAGTGTAATGAGTATGACCACATCCAAAATAGTATACTGACTGTGTTAGCTTACCCCTCATACACACGAGGATAAGCCATATCGTATCAAAATGATACAACTGTACAACCCAAGCCGGTCATATTCATTGCCTATTCACATCACAGAAATTGTAACTATTTTAAAACTGTAACTGCTTAGTTGATTTTCAAAATTGTTTAAAAGTGCAAGATTCTATTATTATTTCAATTGTTAAATTAGCATGAATTGTACTTTGCTCCCTCCTGACTGGAGACCCAACATTTTAGGTATCACTGATGAGGCTTTGTTCCGCGATCCCAACTAGAAGACGAGGATTTCGAGACTGATGAGCTGTTTGCCTAGAGTTTTCTTTTCTTCTTGATGTATGTAAAAAATGGTTTAAGTTGTATCTTTAATTCCATTGTAAAAGTTTAATAAAGTTTTAAATTTCCGAATTTTGAGTTGTGACAAATATAGTGTTGTTGTATGGTTACCTGCTACTGAACAGCTTACTGCCGCCGTCTCAACAACGGTACAGGCTGGGCATGATCCGGTCCGACCCAATTAGTTGGGATCGGGTCGTGACATGTTTTTAGTGGTGGCCCATGCAGGTCTGAACAACAACTTAGGAAAACATATTTAGAAACAACTAGAACACTAGAACATCAATTTGTCACAACATAGGACCGAAATATATTATAAATAAATATTTTTGGTTTGATTATAGACTGGTAGGATACCTTGCTTATGTTTGCATCCTAAACCTTCCATAGAATGACCATTGACAAGACCAATCCTGCTGGCGATGAGGTGTCATCTCCGGATCATACCCCATCTCCTCAACCAAGTCTAGGGTTGATTTCCTCGCAGCTGATTGACCGTCCCCATAATTTATCCAGTAAAGTTTTCACTATACTGGCGATTCCTACCTCTTCTCAAACTTGCATTTCCTTGGTAGAGTACCCATTCATGTTGCTCCACCAGTACCAGCAAACACCTTCCAAATGGTTGCCCTATTTCAAGTAATCATAGAGTCCCAGAAAGCTCAAGATGAAGCCCAGCAGGAACAGATAAATATCACAAGAGAAGACATAAAGAACGTCAATGATGTAGCCTTAGTTATCTTAAACTAATTTGGAGCAGAACCTCGTCCTAGGAGGAATGCCCCTGAATCTAGAAGATATTTGGGCCCTATCAAGTACTCTACTTTCCAGCAGTCTTGTCGTAAGAGACTATTGGCTTGTGACTACTGCAAGAGGCCTGGTCACCAAGCCAATATTTGTCGCAAGAGATTGGAAAATGTTTGGCATGTGAATCTGCTGAACATCGGGTAAAGGATTGCCCCTTATTTTTCCATCATACCGGAGTACCTATCCCAGTTACACCTGTTAGGCCACAACCTAGGGACTCTCTTCCTATCCAGCAGACCCTGCCTCCCACAATAAGGCATGATGCATACTCGAGGTTCATAGAAGATGAAGCAGTTGGAGACTGCTCATGCAAGAGCCAGAACCATAAAGAATAGTACCTAGGACTGCTGAATAGCATTATCTATTGTTATGAGAAGTTGTAACAGGATGTCCTTAGATCAATCATAAAAGTTTTTGCTGTAATTCTCCACATAAATAAAATTCTTAGTTATACCTTTATGGCAGATGTTTTTTTTTATAGTCTTCCCGGATTATCCCAGATCTAGACCTAGGATTCACCATTGACCTAGTCCCCGGCTCTTTCCCTAATTCTAAAGGATGTTACAGAGTCAACCCGAAGGAGGCCAAGAAGATGAAGGACCAGATCAATGAAGGCTCTAGGATTTATCCATGATGGAACTTCACCTTAGGGAACACCTATCTTGTTTGTGCCCAAGAAGGATGGAACAACGGATGTGCATCGATTACCCGACACTAAAGAACAAGTATCCTCTACCCCGGATCGATGACCTGTTTGATCAACTCAGTGGAGCCAAGGTGTTCTCAAAGATTGATCTCAGATTTGACTACCATCAAATCAAGTCAGGAAGGAGGACATTTCCAAGACGGCGTTCAAACACCAAGTATGGGTAATTTTCTTTGGTCATGATGTTGGACTGACAAATGCTCCTGCTGTGTTCATGAATCTCATGAACAGAGTTTTCATGATTATTTGAATCAGTTTATCTTCTCCATAGATAACATTCTGATATATTCGGAGACTGAAGAAGAGCATGAAGAACATCTGAGGAAAGTTCTGGAAACTTTGAAGAAAAAGAAGTTTTATGGTAAGTTATCTGAACGTGGATTTTCTTTGACAAGGTGGATTTGTGGCCATGTTGTCAAGAGAAGAAATTTCGATGGTAGATAGCTGCTGTTGAAAAGTGGTATACCCCAAGTTCAATTCGGAAGTTTCTTGAATTTGGCTGGCTACTATCAGAAGTTCGTGAAGGATTTCGCCAAGATTGCTGAGCCGATGACGAAGCTCACTTGGAAGAATGAAGAGTTCATCTGGACGAAAGATTGCCAGGCGGCATTAAGGAGCTGAAGAAGAGACTTACCACTACACCAATCCTTGCGCTACCCGCAGGAACCGGTGGTTTCTTAATTTACAGTAATGCCTCTGGAAAAGGACTGGGTTGCGTTCTTCAACAACATGGAAAAGTAATTGCTTACACATCTAGGCAACTACAGACTCATGAGAAGAATTATCCCACACCTAATTTGGAATTTGTTACAATTATCTTTACTTTGAAGCTATACAAGCATGATTTTATGGAAAGGGAGTGAAAATATATACGGACTACAAAAGTCTGAAATATGTCTTCACTCAGAAAGAGCTGAATGTTAGACAAAAAAGATGGCTGAAGCTGATGAAGGATTTCAACATCGACCCGCTATACCGCCCGGGTAGAGCTAATGTGATCGCTGATACACTTAGTCGATACCCAGTGGCGATGTTCTTAACCAAGGAGTGGCACCTACTAGAAGACGTCGAGAAGCTTGGACTGGAGGTTATACTACCTGGAGATAGAAGGACGGAGCTGAATGCTGATTCAGTATTGATGAAGTTCGAGGCTGATGGACAAAATCAAGAGGACGTAGTTTCAAAACGAGGCACTTTACAGGCTTCGAGATCAAGTGTTGGCAGGAACACTTGAGGGTTTCTAAATTGATCAGCAGTGGAACTCTGAAGAATGGTACGAGACTTTGTGTATCGGCTGATAAACGGAGGAACGAGTTGATGAAAGAAATGCACCAGTCGCAGTATTCCATATATTCAGGAGCTAATAAGATGTATCGGAATATGCCTCCATTGATTGTTGCTATGGAATGAAGAAGGACAATTCCAGGTATGGGATTAGATATGAATTAGTCAATATGAGGAATTTCGCAAGAGAACAACAAGTTTGTTGCAACCGCTGGACAATCCAGAGTGGAAGTAGAAGCATATAACAAAGAACTTTGAGTAAGGATTGCCTTGTTCCCAAGGAGGGAAGGGCACCAATTGGATTATAGTGGACCGACTGACTAAGTCAGCACACTTTATTCCCTTCAAGGTTAGTTTATTCACCGAGAAGTGGCAGCATTGTACGAGAGGCACCCCTACCGGATTTATGGAGTACAAACCGGCGGACAATCAAAGAAGATAATCCAGACGCTTGAAGATATGTTAGATCTTGTGTTTTGGAATTGGAGGGTCTTGGAGAAGATCATTTAAAATTGGTAGAGTTTTCTTACAACAACTACCAAGTTAGCATCGTCAATCAGTGGAGTTGAAGAAGGAGATAGCGGCTTTTGTGAAAATTTTCTCCTACCAGAGGAACGATCAATGTTAGCAGAGCAGGAAAGTTGAGCCAGCTCAGACGCTACATTCCGGATCCGAGTCCCATATTGGATAATTCAGAGCTGAAGATTGGACTCAACCTTTCAGTACCAGAGAAACCAGTTACAAGCGTAGTCAGAGGTGAGAAGAAGATCAGATTTTGAGCCATCATTTAAACTCCTACTTATTATTTTTTCGTTCTAAACTTGACTGATGCTGCTAAGTCAGCCTAGTTTTACAAGCTATCTCTTTATCAAGCTTGATCATGACGGTATTTTATTGGGTGTACCCACTAATATATTGTCTAATCAGGACCGGTGCATGATGGTCTGATCAACCTCGTGTACTTTGGTTCGCTTTTGTATTTTTTCTACATGGATGATATCATAAACCGTCTCATCCACGACTACCTTAGAAATTCTTATTGTTGGACCTGAGTTACGAGTGTAGTACCCGTACGTGTTTGATTCTCCTACCCTGCCTTTAAATTTCGAGGACGAAATTTTCTAAGGAGGAAAGATTGTGAAACCCATTTCTTTCAATTAATATCGGTATTATTATTATTAGTATTATTATTATTATATTATTTGAGTGTTAAAATTATTTTAGAAATTAAATAACAAGGATTTTTGAATTCAAACCCAGACCCGAGTCCGAACCCAGACCCAGGCCTGAGCCTGAACCCAATCTCCTTTCCTTTCCTTTCCTTTCTAATTTCTGATTGGTTCTAATAATTTATTAAAAAAATAATAATAAATAATTAGTCAGCTGGTCCCGTAGGACCAGCATCTACTCACTCACACACACGAAATGGTAAAACCCCGTTACACTTTCCCTCTCTCCTTACGTTTCTCCCCCACGAATACTTACAGCCACAACTCCTCAACTCCACTCCTCCTTATAACTCCTTTCTTCAAACACTCATCACTCCTCTTTATTACTCCCATCCACCAACTCTCCTTTAATAACTCTTCCCCCACTCTCCCTTGCTCACGTACACCAGAGGAATAACCCTCTTCTCTTCAAACTTTCCTCCCCTCTCTCTTTCTTCTCAGAGATTAACTCTACTCTCTCCCTTTCTCCACCAATTAACCCACAAACCCTCTTCACTCCCTCTCCCTCACCGACGCCAGAGCTTCACGCGCGCGGCCACCCGCGTCAGCCCGACGTCCGGCGACCCCCTGTCCTCGGCCCCGCTCCCTCACGAGCGCGCCCCGCCGAGCTTCCCTCGGCGTCTCCTCGCGACCAAGTCCGGCCGACCCCCTTCTCGGCTGCCCCCGACCGCCGATCCGCGCGACCCCGCGGCCAAGCCCCGAGTCCGGGGACCCCCGTCGGCGTTTCCCTCTCCCCCGTGCCCTGTTCTCCGGCCGACCAGCCCCGTCGGCCGCCACTCCCCGCCGAGCCCGCGGGTCCGCCCTGACCAGCGCCGACTCCCTCGGCCAACCGCCCCTTCGGCGCCACTGGCCGCTGTCCCGTCGGCTCCCTCCGACGCCGACGTCGCCCGTCTACCCGCGAGCAGCCCCTGTTGGCCGATCCCTCTTAGGATAACACCCTCGCGTGTTCTGGCCGTGCCCTAGCCTCTGACTTCTTCGGCGTTCTTCGACATTTTCGACGACGCTGTGTTCCAGCGCTATTTCGGGAATATTTCTGCTATGCTGGATATCTATTCTTTCTATTTATTCATCTGAGAGCTCTAACCGGGCAATCCGAGGTATAACCCCCTGTCCCGCTATTTTTTTATTATCTTGTCGATGATGAAATGGTCCCCGATTCCCTTTGGGAATTCGGTCTTAGCGACGACGTAATTTTTCGGGACTTTCGGAAAGGTCCTGTGAATTATTTTGGATTCCCAGAATATTTCGGGAATTGATTTGTGGTACATTTTAGCTTTCCGGATTTTTTCGGGAATGTTCTGTGTTTTGTAGAATTGGAATCGGACTTCCGAAATTATTTCGGGTCGTCCCGATTATGCTGTGGATTGGCTGTGGATGTTTTATATATATAAAATGCGGGTTTTTCCCTGGTTTGGGACTTGCAGGAATTATCGGCGCCATTTTCCCAGTTTTTGGGTTGACCAAAAACAGAGGAGATGTTGCCCGATTTTTTCGTAAATCCTGAATTAATTTAAAAATGAATTTAAAATGATTTTCGGAATTTATTCGATATTTGATTTTTGGGTGACGACCGTATCGGTCAATGACCCGGCTAAGTGCAAACGATACCGGCCCCGCCCGGACGTTGAGGCAATTAGCCAAAATGAGGATCGGACCATATCTGAGACTCTACTTTTTACCTTGTTTTATATTTAATTTCTGTTTAATTTTATTTAATATTTTTAGTTTAGGACTAATGTCAGTCTTATCTTATTTCAATTTATGTAAATAAATTGTAATGGGCATAAGCCCAGCTGGCTGGTCTGTAACTGTAATAGCTTAGATTCCTGTCATTTTCTGGTTTTTCGAGTTTTTGATATTTAACGATTAAAATGATTAAAACGTATTTTCGTATAAAATTAATTAATATTTTTCTCACTTAAAAATTGACAAGTTTGTTAATAATTAAAAGTCACGTATTTCTCACTAAATAAGAAAATTAGCTTTATATTTATATTTATAAAAATTACCAAGTTTTCATAAATAATCTGGCAGCGACGATGTTTTCTGAATTCAAAGTTAAAAATGTCATTTTTCCCTCGTATTAAATCAACGCACTAATAATCATGTTTTTTGTGTTTAGTTAATTAAAGAATTAAAATTGGACTAGGACGCAAATAGAGATTTCAACTAGCGTAGCTAGATTGGTTAACCTGGAATCTGAGTCAAATTCTCAATTATAGGGTTTCGAGAACTGTACTAGCATCAACCCAGAATCAACAAACGAATCCAGTCAATAAAACAAAGGCAAGTACATTTGTGTTAGTTTACAATTATTTAGTAATCGTTTTAATGCAAGTTTAAACCACGATGCAACACGAAACTCTCTCTGAGAGCACTGACTGTAATTACTGTAACTATTGGGGACTGGGGGAGTTGTGTAATGAGTTTGACCACATCCAAAATAGTATACTGACTGTGTGAGCTTATCCCTCATACACACGGGAATAAGCCATATCGTATCAATATGATACAACTGTACAACCCAAGCCGGTCATATTCATTGCCTATTCACATTACAGAAACTGTAACTGTTTTAAAAACTGTAACTGCTTAGTTGATTTTCAAAATTGTTTAAAAGTGCATGATTCTATTATTATTTCAATTGTTAAATTAGCATGTATTGTACTTTGCTCCCTCCTGACTGTAGACCCAACATTTTAGGTATCACTGATGAGGCTTTGTTTCCGCGATCCCAACTAGAAGACGAGGATTTCGAGACTGATGAGTTGTTTGCCTAGAGTTTTCTTTTCTTCTTGATGTATGTAGAAAATGGTTTAAGTTGTATCTTTCATTCCATTGTAAAAGTTTAATAAAGTTTTAAAATTTCCGAATTTTGAGTTGTGACAAATATAGTGTTGTTGTATGGTTACCTGCTACTGAACAGCTTACTGCCGCCGTCTCAACAATGGTGCAGGCTGGTCATGATCCGGTCCGATCCAATTAGTTGGATCGGGTCGTGACATACAACTGCAGGACAGGGACGTTTATGACGCCCCTTGGAAAGATGGACTTGGCTCTTCATGAGATGAAGTATTTACCAATGGGTGATTGGCCTTACGAGGAGTACGTCCCGACCAATGACGAATTAGATAGACTTCATCGAAAGAATTCAAAGATGGTGGAAGTCTTTGATGAGCTTTTGTGCCATTATAACATATGCTCTTTGTATTACCAAAGTGGCTCTTCTGGCACATGCTATTCATCCAAATGGTTGACTTATCTTTTTCTTAACCACATTATTGAGAAAAAGACAAAAGATCATGACTCCTGCAACCCTGATTTCTTCCATCCCCTCAGTAACAGTGAAGTGCTAAAGCTGATGGAGGAAATAAGCGGATGGATATCAGAGTTGAGGATGAACATCAATATCCTCCTCTTAAGGCTGGAGAATTTGTGGAGAGCTTCATAAGAATGGGCTACAGGTCCATGTCCAAACAAGCCCAGCTGGCAGGATTCTTGACGTACTGGCTACGTCGATTCGTTGTGCCTGGAGCAAGTGCTGTAGACCGCTTCCATCGCGGTGTTCTTTTTGCTGCTGTCCGGTTAGTCTTCGGCTACCGGATGGACTTACTTTCAGCGATGACCTGTAGTATAAACGCGGGTCTTCGTCTGTATGTTGATCATATGACTAAGTAAGGGTGATAAGGTAAACTTCCCTAGACTGGAATTACCTTACACATACTTATTCGGATGGTTGCTCTTGCATCATCCATCATTGATGAACCCTGCCATGGGAGCAGTTGGTGGCAGTTTTCTACGTAGATTCTCACAGAGCAGATGGATATACACTAGTTTGAGGGACTTCAGACGAACTCTGAACCTCGACAAAGGATGGAATTTTCTTTGCACTCCCCCTCCAACTGGTTATGAGCATATGGCAGCAAATCTGATTGACCTTGGAAGACAACCAATAGGTCGAGCATCTTTTGAATGGCTGAAGACAATCAGACCATCACATCTAGTATACAGATTTGAAGAGGAATGCTTCCTTGAACCATATCTGTCGAGCCGCTTCGCTCGTCAGTTTGGATATGACAGTTTCATGTAGGTAACGCCATCACGTACCTAAGGAAAGGGTTATTTGATCGATGGTGCCCGGGCCTGGGCTTACTATAATGCTCGAGACACAAAGACTGTGTTCTCGATGCCAAATAGAACTGATGGTCCAAGAATGCTGTATACTTATTCACAGTTTTATACAGCTAATATATTTGCTGAAAACTATAGCCTCGTTGATAGTTTTGCAACAGTAAATCGTCTGAAGAAAAGAGCCACTGACACATTGGCTCCCAATAACGATGAAGAACATGAGCCAATGGACGATCCATTAGAAGCTTCCAGGGAAGCCAATTTCCCTGAGGAAGTTAATCAGCCTTTAAGAATTTCTCTGAAGGTTGTTAAGTCTCCGGTCAAGGAGAAGAAGAGAAGGAGAGAAGAGTCTTCTTCTCCAGCTGTGAAAAAGAAATTGATTTTGGAACATTCTTCAGAGAAGGTTACCACCAGATCGCAATCCAGACAATTGGCCGAGTCCACTCGACATGAAGTAGCTACAGCGACCTCTGTTCAGAAAGGTCGATGTAGTAAACATAGAGAGTCCTGAGAGGCCTCTACATAGAAGGAAGAAGCTAGCTCACAGAAGACAGAAGAGAACAGTTTATCCACCAAGGCAAATTTTGTCTTCGGTAGTGATGAATGCCGCGGCTGGAATCACCATGCCATCTCCTACCCCTGTTTCGGAGTCTGGGCATAAAACTCCTAGTCCAGAACGGGGGAAGAGATCGAGCAGAGTGAAGAGAGAAATGAGGCCGGAGAGCCTAGAGAAAATATGGCTGAGACAGAGCATGAAGCTTTGCAATCCCCTTTACGATGATGGATACTACTCAACCTCCTGCTACACCGGGAGCAATCCGCGAGGAAGAGATCGTTTGATGATCGAAGCTTTATATGACTGTGACTTCGGCTCACAGGATTACATTGATCAAACCGCTGTAACTGCCAGTGGGGAGGTACCGGAGAAGATGACAATGAAGAGAGTTCATCATCTGAAGACATTGAGGATACAAATGATCCTGAAGGGGACAATAAAGAGCATGTGTCTCCTGTAGCTATTGACGACACCTTAGATGTTGAAAGGACATTGAGGTTCCGATATCTCCTGAAGACGCTGATGATACCTTGAATCCTGAAAAGGATGTTGAGGTACAAGCATCTCCAGAAAAGATAGCAGATGAAGAAGCGGCCCTGGAGGAAACTCCTGCTGTTGATCCAAGGTATAGAATGAAATTAGCAATTTTCTTTGTAGATTGACAGCTAACATCTTTATTCTTATCCCTACAGAACTTGGATCTTCTCCAGCTCCTCCAGTGTGTATGGACATAGTGCCTGCGACGACAATTGCTAATAGCAGTCGCCATTTATCCTGTTGCTCTCGAAGTAGTCAGGCCATAGTGTCTGAGGCTACTTCTGCTCAGATAGAATCTGTTCCAACAGATGATAGGCCAGTCGCCGGATCGAACCATGGTAAGACTGTTTTCATTTTTGATTTTCTTTGTCAATAGCAAATGACAGACAAAATGACAATATTTAATTTTGCAGAGGAACAACCAGGAGCGACCAGCTCCACTCTTGCTCCTTTATTCAAAGAACCTACTGTCCGAGAAACTGAACATCCTGCTGCCTCATCATCAACAGGAGTTGCTGCGACTCCTGATGCTCTGGCAACCAATCAATTCGCCATCCAATCATTTACTAAATTCTTTTTTCATTGGGACCATTGATCAACAGGGTGATAAAAAGAGGATACTGATTTTTACACAGTTAGAGGTCCAACCTCTTTCTTAATTCATGCTATCCGCGAGCAAGGTGACGAGCCTCAGGCCACTTTTCTCGAACACATATTAAATAGCTAGAGACTTCAATAAAGAACTACAAAGAGCTCAATAAGGGAGAGGTAGAAGCCTTAGTTCAAGAATTTGAACGGATGGCTCAGGAAGCTGCAATTGAGAGAATAAATTTCCAGATTCTCTTGGATGCTTTTGCTACTAAATCTGCTGAGTATAATTCCAAGGTGGAATCTGTGACATCTACTGCAGAAAGAAAAGAGAGAAGAATTGCTGAACTGAGAGCGGAGATTGCCCGTCTCCATGAAGAATTGGAAGATGAGGTTACCGAACATCAAACTGCAATCCAACAACTCGGTGCCATAACCCAAGAAAAATACGAATATACGCAGCTCATAATGATGAAATCACTCACAGAATGGTAACCATGCCACTTTCAATGAGACATCTGGGATGGAAGAGGCCAGGAAGAGAGTGGTGGAATCTCGCGAAGAGCGACTGCAGACTCTGAGGCAACAAATTACCGGCTTGATGACACCACCAGCTTAAATAGAAAGATATCTTGTATCTTCTTGTCTTTTGCAGTATGTATATTTTTGTAATGTCTTAAATTTCAATCAATAAAAGACATTTTGTTATGGCTCTATTATTTATTGCATATCTTGTTCAGATATAAATAATAGAGATAGAAAATATATTCAAAGGTACATGACATGATATTTCTCGATTTTAGAAAATAATCATATTCATTATATCTGCTCAGAGGTAATGGACGTGGCAGAATATAATTTGTCGAATATTATTATTTTAAATAGACAACTTAATCGAGGACGATAAGTTGTTGATGTGGATGATTAAATGAACGAAAATGAATCATCAAAAAGGTGTGAATGAAATAAATGAATGAAATGAATCGTCGGAATGAACGGATGGACCGTCAAATGAATTGAATGAACTGAACCGTCAGATGAATGGGTGAACCGTCGGATGAACCGGTGAACCATTGGATGGTGATGAACGGACCATCAGATAATGATGAACGGATGAACCGTCAGATGATCTATGTGAACGAGTGAACCGTCAGATGAATATGAACGGGTGAACCGTCAGATGATGATAATGAATGGGTGAACCATCATATGATAATGAACGGGTGAACCGTCAGATGAACGGGTGAACCGTCGATGGTGATAATAAACGGTGAACCGTCAGATGAATGTGTCATTTCGTTGTTTTGAGAATCTCTGCCTATAAATAGAACAGAAATCTGGAAGGAATGATCATTTCTACTTTTTAAGATATCGTCCGAAGATGCATCCAAGAATGCTGAAATTGTTCCGAAGAGATAGGCACTGAAGAACGTCATGCCGATCCAGTCTAGCCAAAGTAGGCAGGAGTAGGCGAAGGTTCGTCTGCACCCAAATCATCGCGGGATATCTTGGACTTTCTGCTTGAATCAGGAAAAACTGAAGAGGAGGAGGCCATGAGGATGGCTGCTTGCAAGTTTCTGGTAGGTTCAAGCAAAGATGTTCTCAGTTCTTTTGCTGAATATGTCTTTGATAAAGACGGCAGTGGTCCACGTCCCAATGTCGAAAAGATGATAGTGATCTTCCTTGATATCATGTAACATCATTTATGATGAAATAAAAATCAAACTTTATTTATAAATTGTCTGATCATATTTACATAACATCTCTGTTATATTTATATATAGTATTTTTTGAGGAATTTGCCATTGATAGGCATCATTGCAACTCGACCATCTAACTCTGAAAGTTGATAGGCTCCGTTCGAAAAGACTTTGCTGACAATATAAGGCCCTTCCCTTCGTATCGAACTTGCCTTTGCTCGAGTGAGTCATAGTCATAGGACGCCTTAATGTTAGGACAAGTTCTCCTTGCTGAAAGGCTCTGACTTTAACTTTGCGGTTGAAAGTCTTCGAGATGCGAGCTTGATATAACTCAATATTTGTTGAGCCAATAGCCGCTTTTCATCGAGCGCTTCTAATTCTTGAAGTCGGAGAAGATCATTTTTTCTGTAGTGAGTTCATTAGCAATGGCAATCCTTAAAGAAGGAATTTGAAGTTCCAGAGGAAGAACTGCTTCACAACCGTACACTAGAGAGAAAGGTGTAAAGCCTGTGGGATTGCGGACCGTAGTTCGATGGGCCCAAAGACATTCACCAAGCTTCTCACTCCAATTCCGTTTGTTAGTAGACACAAACTTCTTGAGGAGCTTAATATAGTCTTGTTGAAAGCTTCAGCTAATCCATTAGCAGCAGGATTGTAGGCTGTCGAAGCAACATTGTCAATCCGATGATCATCGCAGAATCTCGTAAACTTCTGGCTGATGAATTATGGTCCGTTGTCATGGATGATTCGTCGAGGTATACCAAATCGATAGATGACATGGTGTTTGATGAAGTTGATGACGCTGCTGGTCTTGACTTCAGCCAAAGGTATAGCTTCAGCCCATTTGGAGAAGTAATCGGTTATTGCCAGTATGAACCGATGTCCTCTAGAAGAAGGAGGATTGATGGACCTATGATGTCCATGCCCCAAGCTTCAAAAGGCCATGAAGCAGCCGTCGGATGCAGAAATTCTGAAGGTTGATGAATGAAGTCTACGTGGATTTGACAAGCTCGACATTTTCTTGCATATTCGATGGCATCAGATACCATAGAGGGCCAGTAGTAACCTATGCGTCGGATACGATCCTGTAGCTTAGGACCGGGTTGATGTGCTCCGCAGACACCGTCGTGAGCTTCACGCAGTACTTGCTTTGCTTCATCACCAGCAAGACAGCGCAAGAGTAAGCCGTCATAAGTTCGTCGATAGAGAGTCTTGGTGGTCTGATTGTAGTAAAATTGTAGAGACCGCCGACGAATACTCGTAGCTTCTTTGGGATCTTCAGGGAGTATGTCATAAACTACGAAGTCGATGAAGGAGTTCTCCAATCTTTATTGATAACATTGGTTTCAGTAAGATTACTGAACTCTATATTATGATTGTTTTCAACGCAGAATAATTCCTGATTAGAGATGACCACCACCTGTTGTCTTTTGATAGGGATGGCTAAGACTGCTGCAAGATTAGCCAAAGCATCTGCCTCAGTATTACAAGCTCGACGTACATATTCAATGAAGAAGGCTTTGAATGATGTAGCCATGTTGATTGTCGCTTCAAAATAACTAGATCTTGATGGCAAATTCATAGGATCCTCTAACCTGGTTAACAACTAGCTTGGAGTCACCATAGACTTCAAGATACTCGACATCGAGTTGTTTAGCTAGCTGGAGGCCGATGAGTAGAGCATTGTACTCTGCCACGTTGTTAGAGCAAGGCTCATCTAGAGAGTAGGCTCTTTGGATAGCTGACCTGTCCGGAGAAACAAGGACAACTCCAACTCCTGCGACGATGGCACCATTAGGTCCAATCCTGGATGCACCGTCAAAGAATAGACGCCAAGTAGGAAATTCTTCAGAGACTGCATTAGATTCCAAAGTCTCATCTGGAATTTTATCGTAGAGTTTGGATGTCTCTGGAACAGGATGGGCTGCTAAGAAATTCGCCAGTGCTTGACCTTTGACAGATTTTTGAGGAACATATACCATATCATATTGGGCTAGCAGAATGGCCCATGTAGCCTGCCGAGAGTTGAGTGTGCTAGGCTTCTTCATCAGTACCCGAAGAGGATTAACTCGGGATATGACATGAATAGTTTGGCCAATAATGTAATGCCTCATCTTTTGAACAGCAAATATAAGAGCTAGGCATTTTTTTTCGACCGACTATAACGGTGTTCAGCACCAATCATAGTAGACTAAGATAGTAAATGGCTTGTTCATGACCTTCTTTGTTCTTTTGGGCAAGTAAAGCACCCAATGAATGGTCCATAGCACGGACATACATTAAGAATGGTATGCCAGAGATTGGTGGCACCAAGACTGGTGGGTTCATGAGATACCGCTTGAAGTCATCAAATGCTCGTTGACATTCTTCAGTCCAAACGAAAGATACACCTTTCTTCATGAGTTGAGTGAATGGTCTACAACGTCCAGACAGATTCGAAAAAAACCTTCTGATGTACGCAAGTCGACCTTGGAATCCTCGTAGCTCTTTTAGGTTGTGTGGAGGACGCATCTCTTGATTGGCTTTGATCTTCTCGGGATCCACGTGTATACCCTTAGAGGTAATGACGAAGCCGAGAAATTTGCCACTAGAGACACCCAAGAATGACTTGGTGGGATTCATTTTGAGTTGATTGGTGCATGAGATTAAAGATTGTTCTCAAGTCTTGGATGTGATCTTCCTTTAGACGACTTTTGACAGCAATATCGTCAACATAGCATTCGACAGTCTTGCGCAGATGATTTCGAAAGATGGTACTCATGGCTCGTTGGTATGTTACACCAGTATTTTTAAGACCAAATGGCATCACAGTATAGCAGTAGACTCCACAAGGAGTGCGGAAAGAAGTATGCTTTTCATCTTCAGGATTCATCCGAATTTATTATATCCGGAGAATCCGTCCATAAAAGATATTCTTTCGAACCCACAAGTGTTGTCAATCATGACGTCCGTGATAGGGAGAGGAAATTCATCTTTTGGACATGCTTCATTAAGATCCCGGAAGTCAATGCAGACTCGAACTTTGCCGGTTTTTTTTAGAACTGGAACAACATTGGCTAACCAATCAGGATGTTGTTCTTCTCGAATAAAGCCACAAGCTATGAGCTTCTTGACTTCATCGTCAATTGCGTCCATCATTTGGCTTGAAATGTCGTTGTTGTTTTGACCAGTTTTGCATTCGGCAAGATGTTCAATTTATGAGTAGCAACTTTGGGATCTAGTCCTGGCATATCTTCATAACTCCAGGCAAAGACATCAATGTATTCTTTAATCAGAAGAATTAATTCTTATTTATCTGCCTCTGGAAGGTTCTTGCTGATGAATATTGGACGAGGTGATCCGCTCTCTCCTACATCAATTTGAACCAATTGATCTTCAGTAGGAGGTTTCCTTTGTTCGAATCGGAGTTCCCATTGGGTATCCATTCGTTGAGCCCAAGGATCTATTTCAGAACTTTCTTCAATATCCTCATCATAGCCTTCTGGAAGTTCAACGGAGACCATATTAGAAGATACAGTCAATCGATGAACTTGACCAACGCTGGTGTCAGAATCCTACGATCTGGAATCAGAAGAGTTTGAGCGCTCCTCACTATCGGATTCAGAGCCTGTTGGGGATAATAATGGAGGTGAAGCATATCCGAGACCTCTTTTGGTCCTGCTGTAGTATATCTCTGATTTTCCTTTCAGAACAGTTGTACGGATAGGAGTTCTCCGTCCTTTACCATAGTTGAGGCCACTCTTGAAGTCATAACCCATCTTTCGGATGATGTCTTTTGATTGTTGACTGTAACGACGGAGTTGAAGATGCCCCGTGTCGTTAACTTTGCTATCATCCGTATAGCTGAATTGTTGTTCCAGTCCTTTACTAAAAATTATTAGACTCTCGCCTTTCTTACGAGCAGGAACAATACGATATGAATCGTTTGGGTGTTCAAATAAAACTTCAGTTTGAAGAGATTGTACAACTCCCATTGTAAATGACTGAAAGCTATATATCATATCCAAATAGCATTTAGCATGATAAATGACATCAGTATACTAGAAAGTAGATGCTTTTTCATTGATTTGTACATTTGTATTTACATCAAGACCTTTAGCCTTAGCAGGCTTGGTCAGATTGATTACAAGAGAGGGAGAAAAGAACGTGGAGGAGGATTAACTTTGTTACGACGGAGGTCGATAACAAGCGGCTCAGAGGAGGTGAGCTCCCTTTTCTCCTTGTTATGAGATAGATCGATAACAAGTGGCTCAGAAGAAGTGAGCTGCTTTTTATCCTTGTTACGACGCAAGTCGATAACAAGCAGCTCAGAAGAGGTGAGCTCCCTTTGATCTTGATCATCAATTGATTGCTTCTGAACTGGCAAGTGAATAGCCAGTGTCTTGGAGGATTGAGGACAAGAAACACGTCCTTTGACAGGAATGATAAGGGTGTCATTAGGCACTGTTTCTTGCTCTTCTTCAGTGTCCAGAGACAGGACAACCTTCATGAATTCATCCTTGTACATACGAGCATCGTTTTAATATGCTTCGACACCTTTGAAAGGATAGAGATCAGCAACCTCCTTTTGTACCTCTCTATTGTCATCAACATATTTAAAACATTGATGGAGAGTTGAAGGGACAATGTTATGCTCATGCAGAAATGGTCTTCCCAGCAAAGCATTGTAGGAACAACCATGATTGTCAATGATGTAGAAGGTAACCTTTGTGCGAAGATTGCCTATTTGGAGTTTTAGACGAATCTTGCCTAGAGGCTCACTCCTTCCCTGATTGAACCCGAGAATGGTGGTGATTGTACTGGAGAGACTATGCACCGGGATCTTCAGCGCATCTAACATCATCTTCGGCATAATGCTGAGAGCAGACCCTGGATCTATCAGAATACGATCGACTTTCATCGAGTCGACATATCCTGTATAGTAGAGAGGACGATCGTGCCTGTTATCTTCCATCAACATGTCATCTTGTGTGAAAGTTATGTTTGGAATTAACTCCAACACTATGACAATGGAGACAAGATACTGGCTCTGCTTTTGGCTTCTTCAGAAGGGCTAAACAGGTTTCAGCTTGCATGAAAGCTTCGCTCAGAGTTTCCTGAGTCTCTTTAGAGAGGCACAAAGCTCGAAGATTGACAGTCGGGCCGGTGTATTGGCCAACTGAGCCAGGATATCAAAATTGTAAGGCTTCTCAAGTCCGGAAGGAGATGTCTTCTTTAAAGGTTTGTCAAAACGGACTTGCTGTTTGCCTTTGTCGGCTACCGCCGGCTTGGAAGGAATGGGTATCACAACCGGTGAGGATGCAGAAGAAATATCCTCAGTGGAAGCAGGCTGTACTGGAGCAGGTTCAGAAGAAGAAGCAGGATTCTCTTGAGCTTCGGGGTAATCCTTTAAATAAGCTTTCCCTGATCTGGTGCCCAACAGGATTTTTTCATCAACTATGGGGTCAAAAGACACCATATTGCAAATCTTTGTCTTGCCCTTGGAGCGGCCTTTCTTCTTGGAGGAAGAGAAAGTTCAAACTCTGAAGCAAGATCAGGATGAATCCATATTATCTCACCATTGTCAAGAGATAAGGGGACGAGACCTTCATTTCGTGGAGGAGGGAGATTCTCAATCTCAAGAGTAGCTTTGGGGATAGGAATGACACCATATTGCACCATCTGGGGTGGGAAGTCACCGAATTGAACTGATACCATGTTTGCGGTAACAGTCTTCTCGTCTTGTTGCAGAGTGACAACGCCAGCGTTAACCAGCTCCTGGATTTTGCCTTTGAGCACATAGCATGCTCGAGTGGGATGTCCGATGAACCTGTGATAGACACAGTACTTGGGATGATCAGTCTTACCGATTTCATCGGGCTTCTTTGGATCTGGAAGTTGAATTTTATTGCTTTTGATTAAGCAATCAAAGATGCTCGCTGTGTCATTCTCGTCAAAAGAATATTCTACTTTAGGACGAGGTTCTCTCGGTGGAGGTGCTGAAGAAGTAGAAGTGGATGTAGGAGGAGCTACGTTGACTGCCAGAGATTCTTTGTTCTTGTTCAAATTGATGTTCAAAGTTTCTTTTGCTTTGCGTTGTTCTGGCGATTGCCACCACCTGATGTTGGATGTTCATTCCGGTCGGGGTTAGACATTTGTACCCCTAGCTACTTAAATTTGTCGGCACTAACTTTAGCTGCTTTAGCGTTGACAATGAAGGATGGCCAATCTTGGAACTGAGTAGACCCCGTCCACATGCTGATGATAGGCAATAGATTTGCCTTGCAGGTGTCTATGGTGACAGCAGACGGAGTTCCCGGAGGCATTTTCAAAGCTTTTCGGCGAAATCTTTCAATGAAGCTCTCAGCAATTTTATTGTTCCTTTCTTTGATTTTATTGAGAGCTGACATAGTCATGTCATTGATCCCTCATAAAATTGTTCCAAGAAGATTTGCTTTAAGCCAGAGAAGGAGGTGATACAACCATCGGGCAAGCTTCTATACCAATCTTATGCTACGCCCTAAACAGTCGACGAATACTCTGGTAAGAAGAGCGTCATTTGGTTGAAGTTGGACAGTCATAACCTCAAAGTGGTTAATGAACTGACTGGGAGATGTGCTGCCATCAAACAACGAAATGGTTGGGATCTTGTACTTCGGAGGAAACGTGACTTCCTTCCATTCAACTGGGTAAGGTTGCTTGATCCCCAATCTTTGCAAGTTATTCTTCTCCCTGAAAGCTTTGAACTGAGTTCGCAGGAGCTTCACAGCTTCATTAGCATCTTCCACTGATGTAGAAGGAGCAGGCTGAACCACAGTGTTAGGAGGAGGAACAGCATGATAAGCACTACCCCCAGCACCTGACTGACTGGGTGTAGGTTGAACTTGTACAGGAGGTACTGGAAGAGATGCTACCCCCAGCCCTGCATTAACAGGCACCGACGATGCTATGATTTCAGGATTTGCAGGCGGTACGGTCGGTGGCACTGTGTACTGAGCCACAATAATGGAATGCATAATTGCGACCATCTCAGCCATGGTCTTCAACTTATCTTCTAGTGCTGCTATTCTTTGTTCTGACTAGCTGAACTGGAAGCATCGGGATCTTCATTGACAACATAGCTGTTACTTCTCTGGGTACAGTGGAGGACACTGTTTGTTCTGAGCTTTCGTTGTATGCATCATAGTCGAGAAAGAATCATCTCCTGAGTGAAAAGGGAGAAACGTTCAGAAGGATCTTGAAGATTCCTTTGGCCGATTGTGTCTCGGCTTCGGGATCGGGTATGTTGGAATACTCCTTCAGAGGATTCTTGAAGTGTAACACCCAGTTTTCTGAAATTGGGGTATTTTTGAAAATTTATTATTTTTATTATTTATTAGTGGTATTTTAGTCATAATATGATTTTTGGGTGATTTTAGTTAAGTTAAACCATTTTCTAAGTCATGACTTATGACTTTGTGACTTTACTAGTATAACCCTAGTGTAAACCCTAGAGATTTCATAACCTAGAGACTAACATGATCATGTGAGCCTAGCCATAGGTTTAGAACTTCAAATTAGGGCTTTTTAGCTTAAAGGGTATTTTGATAATTTTCTAGGATTTATTTGGAATTATTTGTATTTATGTCTTTTTAATATTATTTAATTATGGTTAAGTACCATGATTAGTCCCTAACCTAGTCTACCCTAATCCATAGGCTAGCCACTAACCTAGAAGCTTGAGGATAGATATTTCCATGGGTTAAAGTAGAAGAAATATCTAGATATTTACATATTAGATCTTTTCCATAGATTACTCAAAATATCCAAAACTTAGGCAAGAAAGTCCTTGCCTTCACCTTGAAGGAAGGCCATAGGACACCCCCCCTTGCCATGGCCCCAAGACACCCCCCCTAGCAGCCACACATTCTATATAATCCCATTGCATTCATCCATGAGCATTTTACATGAAATTAAATCCTACAAAATTCCCTTTCTTCAAACCTTGATAACTTGATCATTTTTGATCCAAATCACCTCTAGTTTCTTGCATTGGACTCCCCTACACTAGAGGATACTAGTTAGGGCCTGCTATTGAGGATTTGAGGGGCTTTAGGCATCACCAAGAGAAGACACCCCCTCTACTTGGTGTTTTCTTGAGTTTTCACACAAATAGGTAAATACCCTCAAACCATATTAATATTGTGTTTTCTCTTCATATTTGCATGCATCTAGGTACCAGGGAACTGTAGGTCAAGTTTGGAAAAATAGGATTGGTTTGGTGTCCGTATCGGACACGTATCTGTGTTCTAATTGCGGTGTTTGATGAAATGCCACTTAGGAATAAAAGTTGTAGTTTTTCAAAACAAATATATTTTTGGGTAGCCCTAGACATGTAGGACACAACCCTAGTAGACTGAGCACACTTCGAGTTGTGTCCGTGTCCAAAGGACACGAACACACTGTTAAAACCCCACTGTACAGACTGTAAAACGATACTGTTGACACTTCATGTCGTGTCCGCACGAGTCGTGGACACGATACAAAAACCTAGACACGAACTAACCACCCCACCTACCCATGACACGAGCACGAGGCTCTACGTGCCACGTGTGGAGCACACGACCCTCCGACACACGTGCACGAGACTGTGCAGCCTCCCCTGCTATTCGACACCTAGTGCGGACACTGTAGGACACGTGGACATGGAAAATTGACACAGAGGAGGGGCAAACCTCTGTCATGCCCCCTCGAGTTTGAGACACTTTCGTGTCCTATCGAGGATACGAGGACACGTGCACTGGTTGTGCACTGCACTGCACGCGCACATTTTTCCACACTGACACGGCCTTCGTGTCGCACGGACACGAGTCGTGGACACCTCGTGGTGACACGAGTGTGTAGCCCAACACGTGGGCTACACGTGTGCATGACCACGAGACACGTGGACGTGTGTGTCGTGTCCTAGAGCTAGTTGCACATGTGCACGATACTGTATTTGTGTGTGTGTACTGTGTTACCCGATTGTGTTTTTAGACACTTGGACACGCCGTGTCGTGTCGTGGTGGACACCTAGGGACACCTACGACACGTATGCATGTGGGGCATCAGTTACCAACCACTAGTATCGAGCCTTAGCTCGGTTTTGTATGAGAAATTAGGTTTACCTACTTGTCGAGTGCACAGTGCACATTTTCCAATTTTTGGGATATTTCCAGTTTTTAAAAACGAATTTCAAACCTAATTTTGATATGATTTATATATGTATATGTGTATTTTCAGTATATAAATACATAGTATATATGTATATGTGAGTGTAGGTGAGATTTGAGGATTTGTAGTTGTGTGTATAGGTAGTTGTGTATGTATATACATTATGTATGTATATGTAACTGTGTGTGCGTGTATTATGTGTTTAGGGACCAATTCCTGTTCTCAGGAATCTGAGAACAGCCCCCCCTTCTTCTTCCTGTGTTAGTCACTCTCTCTCACTGTCCTCTTTCTCATTCACTCTCTCTCTCACTCTAATTCTCCCTCTCACTTTCTTCCCTCGATATATATATATATATATATGTTTGAATATATATATATATATATATATATATATATATATATATGATATATATAATTGTATTAGAATTATATATATTGTGTCTATATAGATACCTAGGGTATATGGGTGTTACATAGGTTATAGGCCTATGTGGTTGTTGTATGTGTAAATATTATATAAGGTTTTATATATATGTGGGTGATTGGTATTGTATGTAGTTATGCATATATGATATATATATAGGTAGTAATTAGACATGGGTATATCTATATGTATAGATATATATATATGACTTCCTAAGTATAGGTTTATATAGAAACCTATAAGTTATCTAGCCTATAGCCTAAGTGATTAGCCTATGGCATTGGGGCTAACCCAATTGACCTAATGACCTAAACTAACTAATGACCCTTGTTTGACTAGAGTTGACCAAAGTCAACCTAGGGTCAAACTTGACCTAAATTGAACTTGAAATAACCTAAGATGACTAGTTTGACATTGGTTGACCTAACTTGACTAGTAGACCTAGTTTGACTAGATAATTGACCATTGTTGACCAAAGTCAACTATAGGTCAACCATGACCAAATTGACCTAGAAATGGCTTGGATGAACATAGAAGGACTTGTTGACTAAGATTTGACTAAACCCTAGGCTATTAACTAGTTGGTTTAGGTTTGACCTATATAAGTATACTATTGTGACTTGGGTTTTGTGGAAAGACCTATGTAGATTAAGATATGTATGGGGTTAAGTTAGATACTTAGAGTTGAGTCATGACTTGAGATTGGAATATGGGATTAGCTTGAATATAAGATTAAGGTTGGTATTATATATATGTATTTATATGTGGTATACTTGTATAGGTATTGGTTATACCTTAACCTTGTGGTGTAGTACCTTAGATAGTCTAGATTGACCTAGACTTGACCCAGATTGATCATGTTGACTAGTATTTGACTAGTTTGATTAGAATGTTGACTTTAACCTAGATTTGACTAACCTTGACTTGTTTGACCTTGTTTGACTTTATTTGACTCAGTTTGATCTCCTGTGACCCAGTTTGACTATTGAGTTGACCAAGAGTTGACCTTTGACCAGATTGACCTAGAATCATGTAGTATGCATTGTATACTTTATTTTTACCATCGTGGATACATTGTGACTTGTATTGCTCTGATTAGGAGCCATACACCTCTTCTCAGACAGTATATCCTCTTCAGACATTCAGTTATCAGGCGAGTACATTCTCTGACCGTTTCATACTTGCCAGGATTTATATTCTTGCTCTAGATTACTTTACTTGATGCTGACACGATTATTATCACGGATTGGTGCTATATGGATCTTTTCATGAGATGTTATCCTCCTCGGGAGCATCAGATACTTTTGTCACGTGTTTCACTTACATCATGTATCTCATGCTTCTATTTTCATGTAGCTTCATGTATCAGCTAGTGACTCATACTCTCATGATCACCGAGCCTTCATGAATCTTCATGAATCACTCACGCATCACCCATTTATGGGCTTATCACGAATCTTAATGTAACATGAATGGATCCTTGTGTATTGATTGGGGAAACGGGGGAGTAGAAGTGGACATGTAAATAATTCCAAAGTAGTGTAATCATGTGCAAACTCTGTAGTGTAATCATGTATAAATTCTAGCCATTCACATGCCTTTCTTGTGCTCTACATCACTAGCCACTTACAGTTCTCTATATACAGTAGATATTTCCTTTACAGCTATCTCTTTTGCTACATGTATCTTCCTTCAGCAGTTCCTGTATTTTACTCTATTGCATGCTTTATATTTCCTATCATACTATGCACTGCGTGAGATGTATTGTGCTCGTTCCTGTCCAGACTGGACCTGTTGAAAATATTACAGAGGATAAGGATGAGGCCCTGGTGACTACCTATTATGGAGCAGGACTAGATGACACTTATGTTGTGGACCCTCAGCAGGATCTACCTGCAGCTGAGGATGCTACCACAGTAGTCTAGGCTAGTTTAGCTAGACAGTTATTTCTGTATTACTATTTTGTCTCACATTCTGAGTTGTATTTTGAGATGTTGAGATGTATAGACTCTTAGACTTATTGTATATTGGGTTGACATTCTGATGTTATGCTATCCTAGACACTTGGACTTATTTCATCTATTGTACTGTTCTCTTTGAGTTACCATCTGTCTATCTATCTATCTTTCATTCTTCTACCTAGATGTGATTGAGATTGTTTTCAGTTTGTCACCTCCATTCGGAGAGTATAAACTGTACAGGTACTTTTATATTGTTAGATGATTGACCTAGGACAGCGTTCTACCGCCGACACTGCGGCGTAGGCTGGACGTACCCACTTCTCGTGACCTTACTCTAGGGTGCGGGTCGTGACACGTTTTTAGTGGTGGCCCATGCAGGTCGAGTTTATGTAGTGATATTCGAACTAGAGTATCACTACAGCCTGTGATAGGATTGGAGGAATAGGCTTAGTAAGAGAGGATACTCAATCACTGTTAGGATACTTGAGAGATTCCTGGGATGACCCTTGAGAATCTCATTTGAAATTCAATTTAAACTCATTTTCCCTTAATTGAATTTGATTTTGGAGGATTCACTGTAGAACGTTGAATCCTGGTGTTAGTTGATGATTTTGAAATTTTTGTAGTTGTTGATTTTAATTTCTTTGTGTTAGATTAATATCTTTTATTTTAAGGCACTCAATCACATTTATGAGAAAACTCTCATCTGTTTCTTGCCATCTAATCCTCTTGCTAATTGCTTT
>JANAVB010035596.1:0-51442 GCA_029216955.1 Iris pallida
GAGGAGAAGGAAAAGAGGGCGGCGGAGGCTACGGTTAGGGCGATGAAGGCTGGGCGACGGGCGGAGGTGCGAGGAGGTGCGATGGTCGGAGAGGGTCGGCTTGGTCGGATCTCACGTTGGTGGCTTGCGACTAAGGCGGAGGAACGGCGGTCAGTGGTGGGGTCGCGGCTTGTTCGCCGACGAGGGCGGGAGGCTGCAAGCTCGTTCCGTCACGGTCTTCACAGGGGCGGCACAGAAGACTCTCGTCGGTGCTCAGGCGGAGACGCCCGGTACGGTGGCTGGGCACGCAGAGGGCTGTGGGGACGGGGATCGTACGGGGATTCTTCGTCGGCAGAGGAGGTACAATTTTTCTACGCCTTTGATTTCTTTTGGGTGATGATGGTGATCTGGGTTGATGATGAGGCGAGTGGCCGACATTGGCTGGGTGGCAGTGGTGCTTGGTAGTGGACGTTGTGGTGCGTGGTGCTTGGTAGGGTTGACGTTTATGACGTGGTGTTTGGGTGTTCTACGGGTTGGTGTTCGTGGTCCGGGGTGGTGGCTGGTGGTGAAGTGGTGTAGACTATGGCGGTGGTTACGTGGGGTTTTGGCCAGGTGGCACGTTGGTGGCAGTGATGGTGGCAGTTTGTGGTCGCGGGTAATGGCCAGAACGGCAGGGAATCGGGGGCAGCGGAGAAGAGATAGTGATGGGATGATGGGGGTTCGGCCAGGATGGGGCTGACATGGTTAGAATAGGTTTAGATTAGGAATTTGATTTTGTCGGGGGGTGTCCGACATGGAAAAGACGATAATGTATATGTAAATTAAGGAGTAAGAATTGGGATTGACATAGACACGATACACGTAGATTTGTGGAAGAAATTTTTGGAGAATAGATATTTATGGATGAGTACCTGCATATTTATAGGATGTGAGAATTCCCAATTAGATAAGTACTAGGAATATTTAAAACCCAATTATAGATAATTTGCTACTCAATTTAAAAATCAATCAAATCAAATCCAAATCCAAACCCAATTAAATCTAATTTAATTCCCTTA
The DNA here is from genome assembly GCA_029216955.1 of Iris pallida. Lineage (NCBI taxonomy): Eukaryota > Viridiplantae > Streptophyta > Magnoliopsida > Asparagales > Iridaceae > Iris > Iris pallida. Next base: position 1,038 of record JANAVB010035596.1, read on the forward strand.
GTTTAAAATCAAATTAATAAATCAAATTTCAATTATTTAACTATTTAAATAAATACATAAATTCAAACCAAGAATTAAATCTCCACAATAATTTTGAAATATATTTTCCAAAATACTATAAATAATAATTTTGAAAATTACATTATTATTTGTCAAAATAAACTAATAATTAATTACGAAATATGTATGCACAAATAATATTACAAATATACTCTTTTCTATCATACCATTTTATTAGAATATATTTTATTAATATAACTGTCTAAAAAAGGCTTTTCAAAAAAAAATATAGTAGAAATTTAGGGGTTTTACAACTAGGCCATCCGGGGCACTTGTTACGGGTTGCCCATTAACAAGCCGTTGTCCATGGCCCTTTTGGAGATGTATAACCGGCGCACGGGGACTTTTTTCGTGCCCGGAGGGGAGTTGGGCCTTGCTCTCCATGAAATGTATGTCGTTTCTAAGCTGCCGTGGGGGGGGGGGGGGAGGGCGAGGCCTTTGAAGTATACACCCCGATGAATGAAGAATTCGATGATCTGGATCGACGATTCCCAGGTTTCGTCGCTGTGTACCGAGAATTGTTGTGCCACCATAGCATCTGCCACCAGACTGCTATCAAGAAGGAAAATAGCTCAGAAGGGAACGTCCCCTATACCACGGCCTGGATCGCGTATCTTTTCAAATTACGTCCTTTCGGTCGGGTTTCATCTCGAGGTCCTCTAACCCCGGAGGAGGTAAAGGACCTGATGTCGAAGGCCAAAAGGTCGAGGTCCACCCGTGACAAGTTTGGGAGCCGCACTGACTCCTTCAGTTATTTCCATCATGGTACCCGGCAGATGTCCGAGAAAGCACTCTTGGCTGGGTTCTTGATGATGTGGCTACGGAATTATGTAGTCTCAGGAGGGGCAGGTTCTACTGAAAGGATCAGCCGCCACTTCATTCTCCCGGCTGTGAAGCTGGTCTTCAAAGTTAGACTGGCCCTTCTGCCGGCCATGGTGTGTAGCATACACCACAGCCTCCGTACCTTTTCGTCCAAAGTTATTGCTCGTGAGGCGACATTGGACTTTGAGCGGATAGAACTACCATACCATTATCTCATGGGGTGGTTATTAATGCACTACCGAACGTTGATGAGACCCAGAATAGAGGATGATGTTACTGCTAATGATGCCTTTCTTTTTCGATACCGTCATCAGTCTTGGGAGTACGACACCATGCCATCCTGTCGGAGGGCGTTGACGAGGGTTGACGGGCCCGACTTCTTTGTGTCTCTTCCTGTTGTGCCTGGTGCCTCGTACAAACGAGGCAGACGTATGTCCACTGACGATGCCAGGACCTATTCCACGAAGCGGGCTGCGGTAAGCCATCGCGGGCTGTTTGTTGATGACGTTGACGCTGTTTCTGAGGTGGTTGGAATTTCAACTATCTTTCCCTCCTTTTTTCCAAGTTAAGGCCTAATCATTTTTTCTTTTTACTCTTTGTACGCGTAAGAGGAGTCTGCTTCTCGGGACTCGACTGCCGAGGTTGATCCGGCCTTGTCTACTTTAGTTAATGATATGTACACCGCCATCATTTCTGCCGGGGTTCTTTCGGAGGCAGCCGGGGAGTCTCAGCTTGCTGAGACCTCAACCCATGGAGACGGGGGCTCTACTGTACCTGTCCCTGGGACAGCCAAATTTTAGCAGGATGATACTGACCTGGCTGGCTCCCTTCCAGGGGTGGCTGAGGTAGAGAAATCGGTTGAATTTGATTTAGGAGCCGCGGGTGGGGAGACTATGCCAGCTACGAACGAACTGCATCCTCCATGCTCTTCTCCTGGTAAGATAAACCAAATCTTAATTTCTGGAGAGGCCTATTTGCTCTATCCTCCTGTCCTTCAGGTCAAGTGGATTAATGGTTGCTTTGGACGTATAGGTCCCATCCCTTTATTGCCGGTGACGGACATCGCCGGGGCAAACTCTATCAGAGGGGATCTGATGGAAGCACGTGTGCCTCCTTCCTTTCCAACCGATATTGAGGTGCCCCAAGCCGGGTCGAGTTCGGAAGCCCAAGTGGCAGTACAACTGGGGAAAGGGACGATGCTTCCTGCGCCCTCCTCTGTAAATATAGTTTTAGGGGTAAACCTTTCCGCCCTGCCGAGCATCCAGGCTCTTCGGGCAGCGGAAGAGGAGCTAGCTGCTATTCATGCATCTTTTCGCACAAAATTTATTTCCCTGGTGGCGGGGACGACAAATTCTGAGGCTACTCCTTCGGTACTGCCCGCCACACTTCCTTTGACGTCGTCCTCTACAGAGGTTTTGGATGAAGTGTCCCAGGGTGTGGTCGACAGTTTCCACCGCCACCTGAAAAGGGGGATCGAGGCAGCTGTGGAGAGGAGGACTCCCTTTTCTATGGCCCGTTAATGCGCCGGTGGCTAGATTAATATCCTTAGAACACTCCCTGGTGGAGCGGAACTGGCTGCGCTTCTGGAGCCTAAGCTGTTAGAGGCTGATCGTCTTGTGACCCAGTTTCGCGTGCTACAGCAAGCTGATTTACCCGCGGTAATAAACCAAGAGCGCAATTTCCTCATAACTGTGGTGGAGAAGGTGGGGCTTACTCGAGAATCGATCAAGTCAACTATATTGAAGGACCGCCAGGATCTGACTCAGTTGCACGATCAATGGAACCGTCGGACTGAAGGTTGTGCAGCTCGGGAAGCGGCGGCCTCCCACGGTGTAGCTGACACCCGGGAGCAGATCCTCGAGCTCCAGAGAAAGATGGCTTTCCTGGAGTCCGAGCTCGAATGTGCTCATAATGAGAAAGGGATTGCCGTTCAGGAGGCTGACAAATTTAGTAGGGCTTCTGCCAATCTAGAACTTGCCCTGAAGAAGATGGAGAACGACTGGCAGGCATATATGTATTTGAATGATGCAGAGCAGTTGTCCCAGGAGGCCGAGCGCCGAGCGAAACAGAGGCTTGAGCGGGGGACTGCCTTGGTGAGAAACCGCCTCTTGGAGTTGTGTAATACCGAACGATAGTAGGCTTTTCTTTCTTTTGTTTCTTCTTTTCTTTTCTATTTGAGAGGGACGTGGTCCCAAAACATGTAATGCTTTTTCATCCTTCAAATAAAGAGTACCTTCCATTCTATCCTTCATTTGTATTGCTTGTTGTGCTTGTGGTATTGTTTGCCCCGCATGGTGGACTTGTTTGTGGACCTGTTACCCTTGGCATACCTTGATTTTAGGTATGGGTAACAAGTTTGATTTGGGGATACCCAGAACAGTTCTACAATAAGGTCGTCGTGGGTGTTCCGAGTATCGGGAGAAAGAATACCATGGAGCAGCTGGGCTTCCGAGGCATGATAAGGAATGGTGGGCCTGTACTGAGAAACTCAGCACAGGGTATTTGTGGGCCTATTATCCTTGGCGTACCCTGGGTTAGGATACGGATAATAGGATGAAAAAAAGGAAACCAACATGCTTACTTAGAGGTAATGAGGACATGGCAAGCATGAGGGTTTTCTTACCGCGGAATCTTCCTACTCAGAGGTATGAGGACATGGCAGGAATGGACTCAACGAAAGATGTTTGTGGACTTACTATCCTTGGCGTACTCCGGTTGTGGGTACAGATAATAAGTCGAAAGGGATCAACATACTTACTCAGAGGTAATGAGGACATGGCAAGCATGAGGGTTTCTTCGACGGAGCCTTCCCACTCAGGGGTAATGGTAGGGACATGGCAGGAGTGGGCTCAATAAAGGGGGGTACAGAGAACGACTCAGAGGTAAAGAGGACATGGAAGTTCTATGTAGAGGGGTGATTTGTTTTTGGCGAAATTAAGACGACTCAGAGGTAACATCGACATGGTCGTTTTGGAAATTTGTGGATCTGTTACCCTTTTTTGTGCACTGGGAGTGCGGGTAGTGGATCATGAGGAATGAGCTCTTTCAGAAAGAAAGTTCAGAGGTATGGTCATACATAACTTTCCCCGACGGAGTGACCGGGATATAAGTTCAGGGGTAGCAGCGGGTACATAACTCGACAATCCGAGAATATTAGAATCAAAGTGTAAGTTCAGAGGTACCAGCGGGTACATGACTCGACAATCTGGGATATTGTGAGAGTGAGTTCAGCGGTACCAGTGGGTACATGACTCGGTAATCTGAAATATTGTGAGAGTGAGTTCAGTGGTACCAATGGGTACATAACTCGATGATCGAGAATATTGTGAAAGTGAGTTCAGTGGTACCAGCGGGTACATGACTCGATGATCTGGAATATTGTGAGAGTGAGTTCAGCTGTACCAGCGGGTACATGACTCGATGATCTGGAAAATGTTTTTTAGACATAGTATTTCTTCAGGAACTTGCTGTTGACGGGCAAAATGAGCAGGTGTCCGTTTTGTTTTACGAGGCGGTAAGCTCCATTGGAGAATACAGCATCGATGATAAACGGCCCTTCCCATTTTGGCTGGAATTTGCCGGCGGTTTTATGAGTCATGACCATCGGCCTCCGGACTGCTAGAATAAGATCTTCCACTTGGAATGTTATGATTTTAACCTTCTTGTTGAAGGCTCCAGAGATGCGTGCATGGTACAGCTCGATTCGTTGCTGAGCCAGGAGGCACTTTTCGTCTAAGGTCTCCAACTCTTGTAGTCGGTGATGGTAGTTATCGTCTATCGTCAATTGGTATATATGGGCGACACGGAGGGAGGGTATCTGAGTCTCCAATGGGAGGACTGCCTCACTCCCATACACCAGGGAAAATAGCGTGTTTCCAGTGGCTGTTTGAACTGTAGTACGGTATGCCCATAAGCATTCACCAAGCTTCTTGTTCCAGTTGCGTTTGTTGGAAGAGGCAAACTTCTTGAGGAGTTTAATGATTGTTTTGTTGAATGCCTCTGCCAAACCGTTGGCTTCTGGATTGTATGGTATTGAAACAATATTCTGGATGCGATGTTTGTCGCAGAACCGATAGAAGGCGTGGCTTGCAATCTGCGGACCATTATCGTGGATGATCCTTCGGGGCAGTCCAAAGCGATAGATGACATGATGCTTGAGGAAGCTGATCACGTTTGAAGTCTTTACTTCTGCGAGCAGGATAGCTTCAGCCTATTTGGAGAAGTAATCTGTGATCGCGAGTATGAAGCAATATCCATGGGAGAAAGGTGGAGTAATCGGACCGATGATATCCATTCCCCATGCTTCAAATGGCCAGGATGCCACTATCGGATGTAGGAACTCGAATGGTTGGTGGATGAAGTCCGTGTGGACTTGGCAGGCTTTGCACTTTCTTGTGTAGTCTATCGTATCCGCTACCATCGTGGGCCAATAGTAGCCCATTCGGCAGAAACGGTCTTGTAATTTGGGGCCAGGCTGATGGGCCCCGCAGACACCGTCATGAGCTTCGCGTACGGCTTCTCTGGCTTCTGCGTTTGACAGACACCGAAGCAGTAACCCATCGTAGGATCGCCGATACAATATTTTCGTCTCTGTATCGTAGAAGAATCTGAGAGAGCGCCTTCTGATGGAAGTGGCTTCCTTAGGGTTCTCGGGCAGGATGTCGTAGACTACGAAGTCTATGAATGGTTGTCTCCAGTCTGGCACTTTGTCGATTGTTTGGACCGAATAACTCGCTACGACTTGAACGTTGTTCTTGGGACAGACCAGTTCGTGGCCTATCATGTCAACCGAATGCTGAGTATGGTTTGAAACAGCTAGGGAAGCGGCTAGGCCTGCTAGGGCATCGGCTTCGATGTTATATAGTCTGGAAACGTGTTCGATGAAGAATCCCTCAAATGATGAAATAATGTTGATCGTTATTTGGTGATGGGGGATCATGTCTTCGTGGCGGACCTCGTACGAACCCCGGATCAGATTGACGATTAACTGCGAATCGTCGTATGCTTCAAGATATTTTCCCCCCAGCTCTTTCGTAAGTTGGAGGCCAATGACCAAAGCGTTGTACTCGGCCACATTGTTAGAGCAGGGTTTCATGAGGGAGTAAGCGCGATTGATCACCGGTCCGGAAGGAGAAATCAATACCACCCCGACTCCAACGACTATGTTTCCCTTGGGTCCAGTTCTCTAAGCACCGTCGAAGAACATTCGCCATATATCATCGTGGGAGGTCACATGTGACTCGGCGACCTCATCTGGGATTTTTTTATATATTCTGGACGACTCTGAGCCTGGATGGGCTGTGAAAAAGTCTGTCAGAGCTTGATCTTAAACAGCCTTTTGCGGGACAAAGATCATATGATAAAGAGACAGCAATATTGCCCATGTGGCGAGGCGGGAGCTGAGTGCCCCTGGTTTAGTCATGAGGACCCTGAGAGGGTTGACTCGTGAGGTCACATGTATGGTTTGTCCTGTGACATAGTGCTGCATCTTTTGAATGGCGAACACCAGGGCTAGGCATTCCTTCTCCACAACGGTGTATTGGTGCTCTGGCCCAATCATCATTCGGCTGAGGTAATATATAGCTTGTTCATGGCCTGCATCGTTGTTTTGCGCTAGCAGAGCTCCGAGGGAATGTTCTATTGCTCGTACGTATAGCAAAAATGGTTTCCCAACAACCAGGGCTACCAGGACTGGAGGGTTCGACAAATATTCTTTGATGCTGTCGAAGGCACGTTGGCATTCTTCATCCCATACGAACGAGACACCTTTCTTCATGAGGTGGGTGAATGGCCGACACCGCCCGGAGAGGTTAGAAATGAACCTCCTAATGTAATCCAGCCTTCCTTGAAGGTCTCTGTGTTCGCAGAGATTTCTTGGAGGACCCATCTCCATAATTGCCTTCGTCTTCTATGGGTCTACATGAATTCCCTGAGCAGTAATAATAAAACCCAAGAATTTTCCACTGGATATGCCCAAGAAGGATTTTGTTAGATTCATCTTCAAGTTGTGTGCTCGCATCAGGATGAATACTGTCCTCAGATTATGTAGGTGGTCTCCCTTATAGCGACTCTTGACGGTGATGTCATCAACATAGCACTCCACAGTCTTGCGTAAGTAATCTCTGAAGATGATGCTCATGGCTCTTTGGTATGTGGTGCCAGCATTCTTTAAACTAAAAGGCATGACTGTGTAGCAGTACGTGCCAATTGGTGTTCGGAATGATGTGTGCTTTTCGTCGTCAGGAGACATCTTGATCTGGTTGTACCCGAGAAACCATCCATGAATGACATGCGTTCGAAGCCGCATGTGTTGTCAATCATGATGTATGTGATAGGGAGGGAGAATTCATCCTTGGGACACGCCTCGTTCAGATTGTGGAAGTCGATGCAGAATCGAATCTTTCCATTCTTTTTGAGGACTGGTACTATGTTAGCGACCCAGTCAGGATGTTGTTCCTCACGAATGAAGCCGCTCGCTATCAGTTTGTTGACTTCAGCTTCGATCGTATCCATGATGCTCGGACGGAAGCGTTGCTGTTGTTGTTTGATTGGCTTCGCATCTGGCCGAATGTTTAGCTTGTGAAGGGCAACCTCAGTATTTAGACCTGGCATGTCTTCATAGCTCCTGGCGAACACATCAATATATCCTTTGACAAGTTCTAGTAGCGATTCTTGCTCTTTGTCCGTTAGGCTTTTGCTGACGAAGATCGGTTTTGGAGAAGATTTGCTGCCGAGGTCGACCTATATAACCTCGTCTTTTGTAGGAGGTTCTCGCTGTTCAAACCGCTTTTCCCATTATGAATCCAGCTGTCGGGCCCATGGCTCTAACTCGAGGATTTCAGGAATGTCTTTATCTTCTTCGTAAGCGTCGACGAATGCCATATTGACGGATAGGACTTGTCTGAAGATGTCTCTGATGCTGGTGTCCGAATCAGAAGTTGGTGACCCAGTTGAATGTGAATCCAATCGCATTCCTTATCTGAACTTTCAGGGGTCGTCACAGGTGTAACATACCCTAATCCACATCGGGTCTTGCTGTAGTAGTCCCGTAGTTTGCCAGCTGGGACTGGTGGCCTCAAAGGCAATCGTCGACCGGTGCCGTAGTTCAAGCCTGGTGTAGCCTCCAGATCATATAACTGTTTTTACATGAGGTATTTGGATTGGGGGCTATAAAGATACAGAGGCAGTCTCCCGGCATCCGATTCGAGATCGACCTTCCCTAGGGTGAAGGGCTGTGGGTCATCCTTCCGACCGAAGATGATTGGATGGTCCCCTCTTTCGATTATGCGGTAGCATCTTCTATTGGAATGAGCTGGTTTGTGGTGTAAACATTTGTCACCTGTGTGTGTAGGTGAGTGCCTATACCGTGTTCCATAGCATACATTGTACAAAGCTTATTAAGCTCGAGGTAGTTTAAAGATAGCCCTTTATTGATGAAGTAAGGTATCTTTTCTAGCGGGATTACATCATCTACGGAGGGAACATCAGTGTGGAAAGCCACATACTTGGCCAAATCTGGTTCTTCTTTGGTTATCCCCTGTGTAAATGAGGATTAAGAGAGTGACCTGGGCAACTTGATCATAAGGGGTTCCGTTGGTGGAGCCGAACATGGAGTTGTTGGCAAACTAGCGACCCCCAGTTTGGTATCTGATACTGGACGGGGAGTTGTCGGCTCGCTAAAAGCCCCAGACCTTGCTTCGGGGTGACGATTCTTCTTGGGGAGACGAATCGTCATTGGCTTATCAGAGGGGTTGAACTTCTCTGCCTGTGGAAGGCCGACTCTCGGTAACCTGATTGTTAGTGGCTCCGTTGTGGGTCTCGGCGCTTGGCCGGACCTTGGCAGCCGGATTATCATTTGCCCTTCTTGTGCCGAGAGGCTGATCGCATCCTTACGTAGAGCGGCCGTAAGAGGTATAAATTTGCCAGGTTTGCGGGCTTGAAGGTGGATCGTCAGAGGCTCTTTTGATCCTGAGACAGTCTCAGTTTGAGCTTGTACATCTTCATCCAGATGTCTCTTCCATTTTTCATATAGGCAGGAATCCGAGTAATAGGATTCAACTCCTTTGAAAGGATCGATGTCGGCAAATTCTGTCGTCACAAAGCCGTGTTTGTCGACATACTTAAAGCACTGGTGCAGTGTAGAAGGCACGATCATGTAATCGTGTATCCAAGGGCACCCCAAGAGGATATTGTAAGAAGTGTCCGCATCTATGACGTAACAGGTCACTTCTGACTGGAGATCGTCGATTTGGTACTTCAAACGAATCTTCCCAATTGGATAGCTCTTGCCCGAATTGAAACCGCTGATGGTGGTGCTTGTTGGCGTCAGGCGATGCATCGGAATGCGGAGATGATGTAGCAGACCCTTCGAAATGATGCTTATGGAAGACCCAGGATCAATGTGCATTCGGTCCACCTTTACGTCCCCGATGTATCCGGTGTAGTATAGTGGACGATCGTGGAGATTGGTTTTGATGTGCATGTCCTGTAGAGTGAAGACGATATTGGGCATCGCTCCTATACAAGCGCTGTCTTAGAGATCTGTGGGCAGGCTTTCTCCTGTGAGGTTGACCTGAGCCAGATATGCGTCAGCATTTTGGAGTGCATCGCTCAAAGCTGCACGAACATCTTTTGAGACCCTCAGGAGTTCATATAATGATAATTTGGCCGGTGTATTGGCCAATTGTGCCAAGATGTCGAAGTTGTAGGGCCTTTCCAGCCCCTACGGTGCCTCTTTTCGGAGGGATTTGTCAAAGCGAGTCTCCTTCGGCCTAGGCTTGTCGGTCGTCGGAGGCTGAGAAGGTCCTGGAGCATCAGCGTTAGCTGGCTGATGATCTTCAGTTGAGTTTTCAGCCACAGGTTGGGCCTGTGCCCCAGATCGGGTAACAACGGCCGGGACTTCTTCGACATCCGTCGAGATTGTGCGGCAGGATCTGACTTTTCCATCCTTCTTTTTACGAGTAGGAGGTGGTATGGACTGAGTTATTTCAAGTACCAAGTCCGCATGGACCCACATGATCTCCCTCCGTGATGTGGTGAGGGGCACCAGACCAGCAACCTGATCCCGAGGTGGTGGAAGATTAGCAATCTCCATTGTCGCCAGAGGGATGGGTACCACCCCATCTTGAGTCTCTGTTGGAGGGAAGCTACCAAATTGTACGGACGCCATGTTGGCTGCCACGGTTACCTCCTCGAAATCGATGGCCAGAGCGTTCGAATCGATGAGATGCTGGATGTATCGCTTCAGTTGGTAGCAGTCGTGCGTAGTATGGTGGACGTAGCGGTGATAATGACAATAATTTGGGCTCTCCATTTCTGTCGGCCGAGGTTCCCGTCTTGGTAGAGGGAGCTGAATTCTGTCTCCTTGTATGAGCATATCCAAGATGGGCTTGACGTAGCCGTCCTCGAAGGAGTAGTTTATTTACGGTAATTGTTTGTCTGTCGGTTTTGTCTCAGGTTTTTGGGCTGTATCAGCCACCATAGCCTGCTTACCCCTGTTGTCCCGATTGTTAGAGGGGTTAGCCCCATTGTCCTTGTTGGTAATAGGACGCTTGCCCTTGTTCTCTCCGTCCGAGATGTGCAACCCCAGTTGGCGTGCCTTCTTCAATCGTTCTTCGGCACTAGTGGCACTGATGATGAATGTCTTCCAGTCCTTAAATTGACTTTCGTCCATCCAGAGACTGATTGTTGGGAAAAATCTCTTTTGCAAAATTTCAATCAAGAAGGAGTATGGGTTACCAGACGGCAACTTTATTGCGGTTTGGCGAAACCGCTCGATATAGTTCCTTGTCAGCTCTTTCTCCCATTGGACGACGTCCATGAGGGTGGACATTATGACATCCTGCCCTACTTCATAGAATCTCTCCAAGAACATGCGTTTGAAGCTGGCGAAGGAGTGGATGCAGTTGTCTGGCAGGTTGCGATACCAGTCGAAGGCGACTCCTTCCAATGCCCCAATGAATAATCGTGTGAGGATGGCATCGTCATGGGGCAGATGGTCGATGGTGACCTCGAAGTAAGTGATGTATCGACTTGTAGAGGTCTTGCCATCATAAGGGTTGATGTTGAACGGCTTATATCTTAGCGGGAAAGGGACATCCCTCCATGCAGCAGGGTATGGTTGCCGTATTATGAGGTCTTGAGAGTTTTCTCGAGCGTGAAACATGGCCCGGAGCTCCTAGACCTCTCTTCTCACTTCTCGGGCTTCATCCATGGTGGTGGGGGCCGTCATTTTAGGAGGATTGTTGCCCAGATTTGGGGCTGCTGAGTTCGAGTCTGCATTGACCGCGGGACCTGCGCTTGTTTGGCCAGGCGTTCCTCCTTGCAGAGTTGGAAGGGCCGCTCTGATCTCGTCTACAGACTTGACCAAGGCATGCAGTATGGCCTCCAAAGTGTCGATGCGTTGGCGATCACTGGAACCACCTTGGTTGCTGTCTGTCATAAACATCGTCCTTACATGAGGAGAGATAGATGGGACGGTGGAGGACGTATCCTCTGAGTCATACCCATGTACCGAGAAGTCATCGGGATATGTGGGAATGTTCTCTTCTGCCTCAGACTCAGAAGGAATAGTACCCCCAACTTCAGAGCTTGCTTCATCTTGAGAATCATGAACATCCTCAGAGACGTCGATATTTGCAGTGTCTGACGGAAGAGTTGCTTCCTCGAGCTCGTCTCCTTGGAACATTGGATTATCATGGATGATCCGAGGAGTGCTACCCCCTGCTTCAGTAACCCTCAGCGGTGCGGATGACGAATCTCCGGCTGTAGTAGACTTTGTCGTCAAACGGGTGCCTTGGAATACTCCGGTGGTGGACAGCCGTTTAGATGACAGTTTCTTAGCCGTAGCAGTTGAAATTTTTGGGTTGGAAACGTACATCTTCTTTCCTCTCCCATCAGCGGGAATTTTCTATATGGAGTTGCAAGAGACGACGGGAGGCGCTTCGTCCTCTGAGCTTGGTCGTTGCAGTCTTTGGAAAATAGGTTGCCGGTCTTCTCTTGCTGTCGTATTGTTGCAACAGCTGTTGACAATGATTTGAGTACAATGACGTCCATAGGAAGACTCTTTGCACGCCGGAGATTCTTCTCTTTCCTTGCGTTTGTGGAGGATAACCTTACGCAAGTCAGACGGGTCTGGAGCGACCATGTCTGCTCCCTGGGTTTTGGAAGACTTTTGGAAACCACTTTGTCCGTTTGCCGCCGGGGGCTGGACTCGAGTGGTTCTGTACAACTTCCCATCAGAGGCCCGCATAACAGTATGTGGAGCGCTCGGATGGTGAGAGGTGGAGACAGCCGACTGAGCTTGCCGAGCTCGCGCTGCCCTTGACTTCCTTACTTGAGCGCCCGAAGGCGCATAGTAGGAGGAGTCAGAGTGATGTTGCAGAGAGTCAGATATTTTCTTTTGAGCATATGAGAGATCGGGACCATAGGAGAGGCGATCGAAGACTGAGCCTGAGTTGCGAGGAGCAGGCAGTATGCGGCTGGAGTCAGCTGTCTTCATGCGACTGGCAGTTGTAGCCGCATAGACTTTCTTTATGAGGCTGGAAGTCTCGGTCGCATGTTTTTTCTCCATGCGGTTGGACGATCTGGATGCATAGACTTTCTTCATGCGGCTGACAGTTTCAGCCGCATGAGCATCATGCATGCGGCTGGCAGTTTTGGCCGTATGAGTGTTTAGTTTCTTCCTGGAGCACATATAATTACTCGTTGTCCCTGCAAGTCTAGCATCGTAGTGCTTTCCTCTACCGAACTTGGGGATAGCTGAGTCCTCTATGTCTTGAGGAGGAGCCATATGAGAATCGCCTTCGCCGTCTTGGGTAGCAGAGAGTACTCCGTCGAGGGCTTATGGAGGAGAAAATGATTTTGGCTCCCAGTAGAGTCGCCATCGTGTTTGCCATGAAATATAAAAGAACAGAACAATTATCGGAGGACTGGACTTTTACTTCACAATACAAACTTCGCTTGTACAAAAAAAGCCTAGGGACGAAAGCCTAGGTACATCAATCTAAGTACAATTGTTTATTTTAGATTCCGGGGGGTGACGATAGAGGCTCGGGAAAGCGACGGCAGCTCTGCCTCACTCCTTGGACGATCGGATGCAGCCTTGACTCCGGAGAAGAACTGCTTGGCGTTGAAGAAATGCTCTCTTTTCCTTCTCTGTATGTCTCTCTCTCTCTGTGTGTGTCTCATTGTGCAAGGGAATGGCACCTTGCTATTTATAGGAATGGGGTCGTCCTTAGGGTTTACAATGATTGTCCCTTCTTAAAGTGGTGGCGGCCTGTTGATTGATCAATCTGGGCCATTAGTCTTGAGTGTGATGAATCTGGGCCATTTAATGTAGATTGTGCCAAATCCTATCAGTAATTAAAACTGATTGCAATAAATCTCCATCATGATGATTTGCTGATATCTGCAAATCTGATTGAATAAATTTAATTCATTCTTCCGCCACGTGTACCGAATTATTGGGATTTGACTCAATCTTTGGTTGCAGTAAATCTGGGTTATTGAGATTGATTGGCGTTATGACACGTGTCCTGTCACGTGGCTGAGCCACTGAGGAAATCTGAGCCTCATAAGGATTGAGCCGCATAAGGTTGGTCATGTGTCCAGTCTGATTGGGGAGTGGCCCCTGATCATTTAAACCGCATAATGATGATCTGGGCCGCATAAACGAAGGTGGCCGCATGATAGGTAGCTTCTTCGTGAACCGCAAGGAGATAGTCTTTGTGAGCCGCATGGAGGAGCCTCTGTTTGAGCCGCATAAGGCATCTTCGGCCTGAGCCGCATAGGGTGTAACACCCAGTTTTCCAGATGAGGGTATTTTTGAAATTTTGTAATTATATTTATTATTTATTGATATTTATTTCACATTATAATTTTTAGTGATTTTTAATTATTTTTAAACTATTTAAAAACTGTTTTAAGTCATGACTTGTGATTTTGGTGTGCAGCTAGTAAAACCGTAGAGACTGCATTACCTAGAGCCTAACCGTGTCATTAGGATGTTTTAATTATCATTTTTAGTCTAGGGGTAATTTGGTTATTTTGACTTATTTGAACTATTTGGTGATTTATTGAATTGGTGAATTCTAGGTTGACCTTGACTTGTTGAGACCCAGTGGACTAGCCTAGAAGCTAACCCTAGTTATGACCACTTGGTTAGATTATGAAACCCTAGTTAACCTAAGTTAATGATACTCTAGTCATTAGGATTAAATTGGGGAAATAGAGATAATGAATAGGTTGGTTAATGACTTGTGATTTCATAAACCATGACTTATGGCTTAAGGCCCATAGAGGCCCATAACCCAATTAGTGAAACCAAAACCCTAACCCTAGCATTTATGGCCAGCCACCTAGGGTTCTACACCCCTATTTAATGTCTCTACCACTTAGGGCTAGCCTCCTTTAGGAAATAGCAAAGTTTGGAAATAGAGGTAAAACCCATTCTTCCCTAATCCATAACTTCTCTATTTCAACTCCTTTTTCCTTCTAATTTCTTGCAATAGATCCTAATCTCTGTGTATTTCCTGACTATGGTGAGAAATTTCAGTGGAGGAGCAATTTGGAGGAGTTTGGGTGGCAAGAGAAACACCCCTCTTTGAAGCTTTTTGGGCTTTTTCACACACCTAGGTAATTCCTAATCCTCTCCATAAAATAGTGATTTAATTGCATGAATTGAAAGCCCTAGGAATACCCTAACTACTGGTATAGGTATTGCTAGGTTTCGTGTCCAATACGTGTCCGTATCGGACACGTATCAGTGGGCATACTAGGGGTTCGTCGAAATGCCACAAAGGATTTATTTTTCGTATTTTTGAATTCTAATTTCATGGATCTCTAGATCTAGGTATGAGTAGCAATGTTTGTGAAGACTGAGTTATTTTCGTGTCTTTTTTGTGTTGGTTTTGGACACGCACATGCACGCAGCAGGCTACGCACAGTGCCCTGCTGCTCGGGCACTGTAGCGGACACGACACGGCGACTCAGGCCCTGAAAATTTGTGGACACGGAGGCCTAGTGACTAACACCATGCACGTAAAATTTCAGAGGACTTCATTGAGTGGTTCGAGAGATTTTCGACCCGCACTATTTTCCTCACTGTTGCACACACGCACAGACACGCGTCTGATACGCACGGTTTTCTTGGACACGACGCACTTTGGACACAATGCAGACACTTGTGCACCTAGCCCTACTATGGGCGAACCCACGTACACGAGCACGAGGCACGTGTCGCCTTGTGTCGAGAGCACGAGGGCTCGACACGGCTGCACGAGGCCATGTTACACTGTTTTTCCTGACACAGTTATTTCATTAGTTTTGACACGATTGTGTCCACTTCGTGGACACGTGTAGGCTTGTGGGGACACGTGCACATGTGTCTGATGTGTACCAACCATTTAATTGGTGTTTTAACATGTTTTTGATTTCGAATTTGTCATTTCCCATTCTTTTTTTTCTGATATTGGACTGAAAGATTTAATCCTTAATTGATTCATTATTTAAATCGATTTGTGATGTTTTAAACTACCAATACATATGTAATGGTTCTTGCTAGGATGGATTTGCAAGTTGAGATTTGGTTTTGCTCAAGGTTATGGGATTTTGAATGTGGTTTGGGGGCTGCCTGTGTATCAACTGGTACACAGTCCTGTTCGAAATGTTGAACCTTAATTCCCTCTCTTTCCTAGCTGTTTTGGTTGATTAATTATCCTGATTAGATGCATGAAATGTGGTGCTATATCCTGAGTTTAGGTTTGAGTTATTGATTTAACTGTTCAATTGTTTTCCTTTTTAGTTCTTGACAGTTTTGTAATGAGTTGGAATCCTGAAATTGATTCTCTTATTTTTAAACTAAAATTGAAGTTAAATTTACCATGTATACATCTGAATTTATATTTGGGTTTCAGTATTGGTTTTGAATGAACTGGGGTTGAGATATTTTCTCTGTTTTTCCTGAGATCACACCATGGACAGCTCACTACATCATTGTATTCACTGCTCAATATTGTTTACTGTCATTTGTTTTTCCTGAGATTCATCCTACATATTTTCTAGATATCATACACACACACACATGGTCTGATTTTCCTGAGAACTTGAAATTGGATTGTGGATTTGGTTTTGAGTTATGTTTGGTGTTGAATTCCACCAAATCCTGGGACACAGTTGACTGAACAGTGAGTGTGTTACCTGAGTTTCTAATTCCTATATTAATTGTCAATTGGTTTTGAACTGGATTTCATTGGTAATTTAATGTGGAGGTTACTGTATAACATTTGTGTTAGCATGTATGTTATGTGTAGGAATAAATGTATGCAACATCTGATTTTTAGTTATATATGTAAACCTGAGAATCACATGACACATTCCTCAAATTCACACACACACACAGTGAACTGACTTGGGTTGTTTGGGATTTCTAGTTTGAAGTTGGAACCTATGTTAACTGTTACACTGTTATTTTCCTGTCATTTCACTCATTTACATGTTAATTTGCATTGTTTGAATCATAGTTCAGTCCTGTTTTTTTTCCTTACATTGATTTCACCCCCACATGATTTTGTCCTGTATAACACAAGATCAGTCCTTGAAGATTTAATGTTCAGTTTTTCCTATTACTGGTATCAAGTGAGGGACCTTTAAGGTTTAGTATATTCAGTCCATTCCTTGATAATTCAGCCCCATTGCTAGCCTAGTAGTTATCCAAAACCAGTCCTTATCTTCCTTCTTTTCCTTCCCCATCCTATTTAGAATGAATGCTAATGTATGTATCCATGTATATCTATGTAAGGCTGAAAAGAGTATGTAGAATGATATGTATGTGTCTTCGACTGATGTGTATGTGCACAGGTTCATATCACATACTGCCATGATTCCTAACACTCTACTTTCCCTCATGCTCATCCCCACACACACATGTATTTATATGCCATATAACACTCTCATGACACTTGTTACACATAACCCTCTTGTACTCACACACACACACACATATGAACACAAATGCACTTGTGGCCCTTTCCTATCCTTCAATGTATATGTGTATATATATATATATATATATATATATATATATATATATATATATATGTGTGTGTGTGACACATATATTATCATGTATCCTATATATTATATTGTGAGTACTATTTTATATTAGATACATATATGTTAAAATGTGTATATGCAGATATGTTTTTGCTATAGGTAATATAGCCTATGGGCCTATAGCCTAGGGCTCATTACCTATGAGTGTGGCTTGAATGCCAGTATAGAGTATAGTTGACTTGTATAACCTAGATGTGGTGTGTACTTGCTAGTCTAGGTTTGGTTAGAACTAATGAGACTTGACTAGACTAAGTTTTACCTAGTTGACTTAGTTTGACTAGTCCAGGTTGACTAGAGTTGACCAAAAGTCAACATTAGTCTAGATGTGACCAATTGACCTAGTTTGACTAGAGTATTGACTTGGGTTGACCCAGAGTTGACCAAGTTTGACTTGGACCTAGTTTGACCTAGACAGTTGACTTAGAGTTGACTTTGACCTAGATTGGCCTAGAAATTATGTAGATTGCATCATAGACTTCATTTGTCTTATTTTAAACATATTATAACCTGTACTGCTTTATCTAGGACATTGTGACTCTGGTGCAGGCATCTGACATTACACTACTCTTTTCAGAGTATTAGGCGAGTACATTCTCTGATAGTTCTCTCATTTATTTGTCAATTACTGTACTTCAGTTCTAGTTAGTTGTATGTGATTCTCTGTTACAACACGTATGGATATTCTGGATTCATGTATACGACACACATTTATTTTCTGGACTCTATTACTAGTATCATCATTCCTGGCTTCTATTACTGGAATTATTTACTGGAATCACCCTGGAATCATTTACTGGTATCATTGTACTTGGCTGGACTCATCTTGAATCATTGTGTCGGAATTCTGGATTCACTTGCTGGGAGGGGAAATACTAGAGTAAGACATGTAGACATACGCCATTTCTGGAATCATCCTTTGCTGGAATTATACTGGAATGATAGCCATCTCACACCCGGCCAGGTGTGTGATGTGCCGGATTACCCATAGCCGTTTACATGTCGATCTCGGTATTTTAAAACACACTGCTAGAGTATAGGCTGGACTCACCTTGGAAACATTGATCACTATTACTGGAATCGTCCCTTGCTAGTTTCATCTTGTATGAGATTCATCATGTACTGGACTTACATTGGAGTTACACTGGTCTACATTGTTGCCTGGACTTTATATCATATTACCCTGGTTCAGCTAGTTCTATTTTTACAGTCTTCATTGCTATGATTCTTCTCTTGTTTAGTATTTACTTTCCTTGCACTTTATCTGTTTTTCTTACCATCACCTGAATATAAACTGCCATTTTCATCAATACAACTGCCTATAACTGCTTTATAGTTCTCTGTCATTTACTTGGATTTTCTAGATGAGATGTGCTCGTTCCTGTCCTGACTGGACCTGTTGAAAATTTTACAGATGATTGCCCTGAGGACACATGCCCTACATTTTACTAAGGAGATGACTTAGCTACCTATGGCCCCGACACTTAGGAGTGATCGGGATTTAGTTTAGTAGACTTGCATTTATTTTTATTTAGAGCTTGTTGTATAGATTTGAGACTTGAGATGTATTTGAGATTATTCAGATGTTGTTATTATTTCAGTATTTATTTTTGTCTTCAAATTCTTAGTTACAATTCTGTGTTATCTTATCGTGCTTAGACTGTGATTGAGATACACCATATCTTATACTTGTCCTCCGTTCGGAGTTGATCACGATGACTACATTATATACTGCATGAGTTGATGGTTAGTTAGAGACTTAGAACAGCGTTCTACCGCCGACACTGCGGCGTAGGCTGGGTGCTGTTACGTACTCGTACCTGTAGAAGCATGGAAAATACTAAAGAAATTGGCTCATGCGGCCAAGAAAGACCCATGCGGCTCAGAAAACGCACGCGGCTCAGGGAGTCATGCGGCATAAGGAGCTATGCGGCCCGAAGCATTCCATGCGGCTCAGAAGATACGTGGCCTGATAGTGCCCCCCTCCGATCCATGCTGCATTAATTGCTTTGACGGCTGACCCCTCTGAAAAGTTGACAGACCTGACACCAAAGCAGGTAATTATGACTCTATCATGATGATGAATCTCTAGGGAAGAGAAAGAAATCTCTGACACTATCCCCCGAGAGCAACAAAATGCCACGTGGCCCTGCCACGTGGGTGTGCTTATGCGGCTCGAAGTGGAGACTTCCCATGCGGTTCAGAGTGAAGCTGTCCCATGCGGCTCGAGTGGAATCATCCCTATGCGGCTCAAGAAGATCATGCCCATGTGGCTCATGCAGACACACCATTATGCGGTTCATGCGGCTCATCATATGGTTCAGAAGTCTGAAGGAGGGGGCCACTGCCCAGACAGCCCTGACACGTGTCCTAAGTCTTATGCGGCCCAAAATTCATGCGGCCCAAATCTCATGCGGCCCAATCTGCATGCGGTTCCAGTCTCACCATTGGCTCTCAGGACACGTGTCCTCAGCCGATCAATCTCCCAGATTTATGGCAATCCAAGATCGGGTCGAATCCCAATGATCTGGGGCACGTGGCAGGAGAATAAATTTGATTTATTCGCAGATATTAGAGAATCATTATAAGGAAGATTTATGCCAATCAGCATTAATTGCTAATGGGGATTTGGTGTAATCTACCCTTAATGGTTCTGATTCGTCACAATCAGAAACGAACGGCCTGGATTGATCAATTCCCAGGCCGCCGCCATCTCCAAGAGCTAATCATTGGCAACCCTAGTGATCATATCCCACTATTATAAATAGCAAGGTGCCATTCCCTTGTGATATATAGAGAGATATACAAAAAAAGAAGCCAGAGAAGAATACGTATACACAGAGAGACTTCTTCCATAGTCAGGGAGAGAATATACACAGAGAGAGAGAAGCCAGGAGAGCAATCAGAGAGAGAGCAAGAAGGCATTTCTTCGTCAACGACCAAGCAGATCTTCCCTGAGTCAAGGCTGCGTACCGATCGTCCAAGGAGTAAGGCAGATCGGCCGTCGCTTTCCCGAGCCTCTATCGTCACCCCCCAGAATCTAAAATAAACAATCGTACTTAGACTGCTGTACCTAGGTTTTCGTCCCTAGGCTTTCATTGTATGAGCGAGTTTGTATTGTGAGTCTAAGTTCAGTCCTCCGATAATTGTTCTTTACTTTTACAATTAATGGCAAACACGATGGCGACTCTGCTGGGGACTAACTTCTCCACGGCTGAGGAGTTGGTGACGCAATCGGACGCAGCCAAACTTGGCTCTATACAACAGAAGATGGTCGTACGCTTCGACCAACAGGCGTTCGAAGAGATGCTCTCTGAAGGTAGCACTGGCCCGGTCCAGAAGCGCACCCGCACCATAAAGGCTCGCAAAGAGTGGAGGCCAAAATTATTTGCTCCTCCGCAAGCCCTTGATGGGGTGCTCTCTAATGCTCAAGATGGCAAGAAAGACTCCCCTGCAGCCCCACTTCAGACCGTAGACAACTCTGCTGTCCCCAAGTCCGGCAGAAGAAAACACTATGATGCGGGACTTGCAGGGGCAAAGAGGAACTCTACGCGATCCGAGCCGCAGAAGAGTATTAGCCGCAGGGAGAAAGCCCATGCGGCTACAACCGCCGACCGCATAAAGAAAACTCATACGGCTACATCTGTCAGCCGCATAACTTATGCGGCTACAGTTGCCAACCGCACGGATGAGACACACGCGGCTATTAAAGTCAATCGCTTGCAGAAAACCCATGCGGCCACAGATGCCAACCGCATGCGGTCAGCCTGCACGGTCGTGACTCCTAACCGCATAAAGACTCATCCTACAACAAAAGACAGCCGCATGCAGACAGCCTGCACGGTACCCAATGCTAACCGCATAGCGTCCGTCCCACGCTTCTCTCGATCAGTCTTCGACCGGCTTTCATGCGGTCCTGACTCTGATCATTCTCTGGATGATAATCCAGACTCTGTGGTATTAGACTTAGACTCCTCCTATTACGCACCCACAAGTGCTAAAAGGAGGAAGTCTAGGGCAGCGCGGGCTCATCAAGTCCAGACGACTTCCCCAACCTCTGACTATCGGGGCGTCCCGCTGATTATCACGCGGGCCTCTGATGGGAAGTTGTATAAAACCACTCAAGTCCAGCCCCCGGCGGCAAACAGACAAAGTGGTTCCTCTGACCTGCGTGAGGTTATCCTCCACAAACGCAAGGAAAGAGAAGGAGCTTCGGGGTGTAAAGAGCCCTCACACGGACATCAATGCACCCAGATCATCGTCAACTGCTGTTGCAGCAATACGACGGTGACGGAAGACCGGCCATCCGTCTTCCAAAGACTATATCACCCGAGCTCAGAAGACGAGGCACCTCCTGTTGTCTCCTACAAGTCCGCGCAGAAAGTTCTCGCCAAGGGAAGAGGGAAGAAAACGAGCATCTCCAGCCCAAAGGTGTCAACTACTGCAGCTAAGAAACCGTCGTCTAAAGGGTTATCCTCCACTGGAGTATTTCAACACACCCGTTCGAAGACGAAAACTGCTGCAGTAGGAAGTTCGTCGTCTGCAACATTGGGGGTCGTCGGAACTGGGGGTAGCACTCCTCCAAACATCCACGACAATCCGACATTCCAGGAATACGGACTGGAGGAAGCAAATCCTCCGACGGATACAACAGATACCGACGTCCCCAAGGACATCCTAGACGAAGCAAGCTCCGAAGCTGGGGGTAGTGTTCCCTCCGAGTCCGAACCTGAAGAGAACATCCCTACATAACCTGATGATTTCTCGATGCACGGGTACGACTCGGAGGGTACATCCTCCACCACTCCTTCCGTCACTCCTCATGTGAAGACGGTGTTCATGACAGACAGCAATCAAGGCGGTTCCGGTGATCGCCAGCGCATCGACACTTTGGAGGCCATATTACATGCCTTGGTCAAGTCTGTAGACGAGATCAAAGCGGCACTTCCTAATCTGCAGGGGGTGACACCTGGCCAGACAAGCACGGGTCCCGTAATCAACGTAGATTCAAATTCAGCGGCACCGAACCCGGGCAACAATCCTCCCGAGATAACGGCCCCTACCGTGACAGACGAGGCCCGAGAAGTAAGAAGAGAGGTTCAGGAGCTCCGAGCAATGTTCCATGCCCAAGAAAACTCTCAAGACCTCCGGATACGGCAACCATATCCTGCTGAATGGAGGGATATTCCCTTTCCACCAAGATATAAGCCGTTCAATATCAACCCATATGATGGCAAGACTTCAGCAAGTCGGTACATCACTTACTTTGAGGTCACTACCGACCATCTCCCCCATGATGATGCTATCCTCACGCGGTTATTCATTGGGGCATTGGAAGGAGTCGCCTTTGATTGGTACCGCAACCTGCCGGACAATTGCATCCATTCCTTCGCTGGCTTCAAACGCCTGTTCTTGGAGAGGTTCTATGAGGTAGGGCAGGACGTCACGATGTCTACCCTCATGGACGTCATTCAAGAAGAGAAAGAGCTGACGAGGAATTATATTGAGCGATTTCGTCAAACCGTAATGAAGTTACCATCTGGCAACCCGGACTCTTCCTTGATCGAAATTTGCCAAAAGAGACTACTCCCAACAATCAGTCTCTGGATGGGTGAGAGTCAATTCAAGGACTGGAAGGCTTTTATCATTAGTGCTACAAGTGCCGAAGAACGATTAAAGAAGGCTCGCCAACTGGGATTACATATCTCAGAGGGAGAGAACAAGGGCAAGCGTCCCAGCACCACCAACGACAATAGGGGTAGCCCCTCCAACAACCGGGACAACAGAGGCAAGCAGGCTATGGTGGCCGATACAGCCCAGAAACCTGAGTCGTAACCTGCGGACAAACAATGGCCTCAAATCACTTACTCTTTTGAAGACGGTCACGTCAAGCCTATCTTGGACATGCTCATACAAGGAGATAGGATTCTGCTTCCTCCACCCAGACGGGAACCTCGGCCGGCTGATCTGGAGAACCTAAAGTTCTGCCATTACCACCGCTACGTCCACCATGCTACGCACGACTGCTACCAACTGAAACGATATATCCAGAACCTCATCGATTCGAACGCTCTGGCCATCGATTTCGAGGAGGTAACCGTGGCAGCCAACATGGTGTCCGTACAATTCGGCAGCTTCCCTCCAACAGAGACCCAGGACGGGGTTATACCCATCCCTCTGGCAATGATGGAGATTGCTAATCTCCCGCCTGCTCAAGCTGCTGGTCTAGTACCCCTCACCACATCACGAGGGGAAATCATGTGGGTCCATCCGGACCTAGTCCACGAGGTAACTCAGTCCACTCCATCTTCTAAAAAGAAAAGTGGAAAAGTCAAATCCTGCCGCACCATAACAGCCTTCGACGACCGACAAGCCTAGGCCGAAGGAGACTCGCTTCGACAAATCCCTCCGAAAGAAAACATCTCAGGGGCTGGAGAGGCCCTACAACTTCGACATCTTGGCACAATTGGCCAATACACCGGCCAAATTGTCCTTATATGAACTCCTGAGGCTCTCGAAAGATGTCCGCACAGTTTTGAGCGATGCACTTCAAAATGCCGATGCGTACCTAGCTCAGGTCAACCTCACGGGAGAAAATCAGCCCGCAGACCTCCAAGACAGCGCCTGTACGGGAGCAATGCCCAACATCGTCTTCACTCCACAAGACATGCTCATCAAGACTAATCTACACGATCGCCCATTATACTACACAGGCTACATCGGCGATATAAAGATAGACCGGATGCACATTGACCCTGGGTCTTCCATACGCATCATTCCAAAAGGACTACTGTATCATCTTCGCATCCCGATGCATCGTCTGACCCCTATAAACACCGCCATCAGCGGGTTCAATTCGGGCAGGAGCTACCCAATCGGGAAGATCCGTCTGAAATGTCAGATTGGCGATCTCCAATCAGAAGTCACTTGCTACGTCATAGATGTCGACACTTCATACAACATCCTTTTGCGGCGCCCTTGGATACACGATTACATGATCGTGCCTTCCACGCTACACCAATGCTTCAAATATGTCGACAAGCACGGCTTCGTGAGGACAGAATTTGCTGACATCGATCCCTTCAAAGGGGTCAAATCTTATTACTCGGACTCCTGCCTATACGAAAAGTCGAAGAGGCACCTTGAAGGAGGAAATAAACAAACTGATGTTGAAGCAACCACAGGATCAGAAGAACCTCTGACAATCCACCTCCAGGCTCGCAAACCAGGCAATTCCGTACCCCTTACGGCCATGCTGCGTAAGGACGCGATCAGCCTCTCGGCACAGGAATAGCAGTTAAGAATTCGGCTGCCAAGGTCCGGCCAGGTACCGAGACCCACGACAGGGCCACTTACCATCAGATTGCCGAGAGTCGGTCAATCCCAAACAGAGAAGCTCAATCCCTCCGATAGACCTCTGACGATACGCCTGCCTAAGAAAGGTCGTCACCCCGATGCGAGGTCTGACACTTCAAGCGAACCAGCCACCCCTCGCTCCACATCAAGTGCCAGACTGGGGGTTGCTAGTCTACCGACAACCCCACGCTCCGCTCCGTCAGTTGAACCTCTGAAGATCAAGCTGACTAGGACGCCCTCTCAATCTTCATTCACACAGGGGGTACCCGAAGAGGAACCAGAGCTAGCCAAGTATGTGGCTGCCCACACTGATGCTCCCTCCGCAGATGATGTAATCCCTCTAGAAAAGATACCTTACTTCATCAATAAAGGGTTATCTTTGAACTACACCGAGCTCAATAAGCTATGTACAATATATGCTATGGAACACGGTATAGGCACTCACCTACATACACAGGTGACAAATATGTACACCGCTATCCAACTTACTCCAGTAGAAGACGCTTACCGAATAATCGAGGGAAGGGACCACCCAATCATCTTCGGCCGGACGAACAACCCGCATCCCTTCGCCATGGAAGAAGTCGACTTCGGGTCAGATGCTGGAAGACTGCCTCTGTATCTCTATAGCCCTCAATCCAAATATCTCATACAGAAACAGGGGTATGATCTAGAGACAACGCCAGGACTGAACTACGGTACTGGACGACGATTACCTTTGAAGATGCCAGCCCCGACGGGCAAACCACGGAACTACTATAACAAAACCCGATGCGGTTTAGGGTATGTAACGCCTACTACGACCCCTGAAAGCTCAGATGAAGAATGCGACTGGCAGTCACATTCAACCGGATCACCGACTTTCGACTCAGATACCAGCATCGGAGATGTGTTCAGACAAGTCATGTCAGTCAACATGGCATTCACCGACGCTTACGAGGAAGACGAAGACATCCCCGAAATCCTTGAGCTAGAGCCATGGGCCCAGCAATTAGACGCACAATGGGAAAAGCGGTTCGAACTGAGAGAACCTCCTACTGAAGATGAGGTCATACAACAAGTGGATCTCGGCAGCGAATCTTCTCCAAAATCGATCTTTATCAGTAAAAGCCTAACTGACGAAGAACGAGAGTCGCTGTTAGAACTTGTCAGAGAATACATTGATGTGTTCGCCTGGAGCTATGAAGACATGCCGGGGTTAAATCCTGACATCGCTCTCCACAAACTCAATATACGGCCAGATGCAAAGCCAGTCAAGCAGCAACAACGACGCTTCCGCCCAGGCGTTATGGACGCGATCGAAGCCGAAGTCAACAAGCTAATAGCCAGCGGCTTCATTCGTGAAGAGCAACATCCTGATTGGGTCGCCAATATAGTACCCGTCCTCAAGAAGAATGGGAAGATTCGAATCTGCATCGACTTCCGCAACCTGAACGAGGCATGCCCCAAAGATAAATTTCCCCTTCCTATCATAGGCATCATGATCGATAATATATGCGGCTTTGAACGTATGTCATTCATGGATAGATTCTCGGGGTATAATCAAATCAAGATGTCTCCCGACGACGAAAAGCACACCTCATTCCGAACCCCGATTGGCACATACTGCTACATAGTCATGCCATTCGGTCTAAAGAATGCTGGCGCTACATATCAGTGAGCCATGAGTATCATTTTCAGAGAACATTTGCGCAAGACAGTGGAATGCTATGTCGACGACATCGCCGTCAAGAGTCGTCGTAAGGAAGATCATCTGCAAGACCTGAGAACGGTGTTCAACTTAATGCGAACCCACAATCTGAAGATGAACCCTACGAAATCATTCTTCGGCGTATCCAGCAGGAAGTTCTTGGGCTTCAACATCACTGCACGGGGTATCCATGTAGACCCCGAGAAAATGAGGGCAATCATGGAGATGGGTCCCTCGAGAAATCTCCGTGAACTTAGAGGCCTCCAAGGGAGACTAGCTTATATCAGGAGGTTCATTTCCAACCTCTCCGGGCGATGCCGACCGTTCACCCACCTCATGAAGAAGGGAGTCTCATTCGTATGGGACGAGGAATGCCAGCGCGCTTTCGATGACATCAAAGAATATTTATCAAATCCTCCCGTCCTGGTGGCCCCGGTCCCTGGAAAACCATTCCTGCTTTATGTACGAGCAATGGAACACTCCCTCGGTGCCCTGCTGGCACAAAACAACGACGCAGGCCACGAGCAGGCCATTTACTACCTCAGCCGAATGATGGTCGGGCCCGAACACCGATACACCGCTGTGGAGAAAGAATGCCTCGCCCTGGTATTCACCATTCAAAAGACGCGGCACTATGTCACGGGACAAACCATACATGTGATCTCACGAATCAACCCTCTCAGGGTCCTCATGACCAAACTAGGGGCACTCAGCTCCCGCCTCGTTACATGGGCGATATTGCTGTCCCCCTATCGTATGATTTTCGTCCCGCAGAAGGCTGTCAAAGGTCAAGCCCTGGCAGACTTTTTGGCGGCCCATCCAGGATCGGAATCATCCAGAATATACGAAGAAATCCCAAATGAGGTCGTCGATTCAAATACAACCACCCACGATAACATATGGCAGATGTTCTTCGATGGCGCTTCAAGAACCGGACCCAAGAAAAACATCGTCATCGGAGTCGGAGTAGTATTGGTCTCTCCTACCGGGCTAGTGATCAATCGTGCCTACTCTCTCATGGAATCCTGCTCTAACAATGTGGCCGAGTACAACGCTTTGGTCATTGGCCTCCAACTCGCAAGAGAACTGGGGGTAGAATACCTTGAAGCATACGGCGATTCGCAATTAATCGTCAACCAGATTCGGAGGACGTACGAAGTCCGCCATGAAGACATGATCCCCTACTACCAAATAGCGATCAACATTATCTCATCATTCGAGGGATTCTTCATCGAACACGTCCCCAGACTCCAAAATATCGAAGCTGATGCCCTAGCAGGCCTGGCTGCTTCCCTAGCAGTGCCAAACCACTCTCATCATTCGGTCGATATAATCGGCCATGAGCTGGTATGCCCCAAGAACAACGTTCAAGCCATGGCAAGTTATTCTGCTCAGATGATCGACGAAGTGCCAGACTGGAGACAACCATTCATAGACTTCGTGGTCTACGACATCCTGCCCGAGAACCCGAAGGAGGCTACTTCTATCAGACGACATTCTCTCAGATTCTTCTACGATACACAGACGAAAATGCTGTATCGCCGCTCCTACGACGGATTACTACTTCGGTGCTTGTCGAACGCAGAAGCCAAAGAAGCCATACGAGAGGCTCATGACGGTGTCTGCGGGGCCTATCAGCCTGGCCCTAAGCTGCAAGACCGCCTTCGCCGGATGGGCTACTACTGGCCCACGATGGTGGCTGATGTAATAGATTATGCCCAAAAATGCAAGGCCTGCCAAGTCCACACAGACTTCATTCACCAACCATCCGAATTTCTACATCCGACAGTGGCGTCCTGGCCATTCGAAGCATGGGGAATGGATATCATTAGTCCAATCACCCCACCTTCCTTCCGAGGACATCGCTTCATACTTGCGATCACTGATTACTTCTCAAAGTGGGCAGAAGCTATCCCACTCGCCGAAGTCAAGACTTCGAACGTAATCAGCTTCCTGAAGCACCACGTCATCTACCGCTTTGGACTACCCCGAAGGATCATCCATGATAATGGTTCGCAGTTTATAAGCCACGCATTCTACCGATTCTGCGACAAACACCGCATTCAGAATGTCGCTTCAACACCATACAACCCGGCAGCAAACGGGTTAGAAGAGGCATTCAACAAAACAATCATCAAACTCCTTAAGAAATTTGTCTCCTCCAACAAACGTGACTGGAACGAGAATCTCGGCGAGTGCTTATGGGCTTATCGTACCACGGTTCGAACAGCCAACGGGAATACAATATTCTCTCTGGTATACGGGAGTGAGGCAGTTCTCCCGTTAGAGACTCAGATTCCCTCACTCCGAGTCGCCCTCACTTATCAATTGACAACGGATGATAACTACCGACGTCGACTACAAGAGTTAGAGGCCTTAGATGAAAAACGCCTCCTAGCTCAGCAAAGGATCGAATTATACCAAGCACGCATCTCAGGAGCCTTCAACAAAAAGGTCAAAGTCAGAACATTCCAAGTGAGCGATCTTGTTTTGGCAGTCAGGAGGCCAATGGTCATGACTCACAAGACCACCGGCAAGTTCCAGCCAAAATAGGAAGGCCCATTTATTATCGAGGCCGTGTTCTCCAATGGTGCTTACCACCTCGCCAAGCAG
Organism: Iris pallida; assembly: GCA_029216955.1. NCBI lineage: Eukaryota > Viridiplantae > Streptophyta > Magnoliopsida > Asparagales > Iridaceae > Iris > Iris pallida. The sequence goes on from JANAVB010035596.1 coordinate 29,689, forward strand.
AACGGAGACTTGCTCATGTTGCCCGTCAACGGCAAGTTCCTGAAGAAATACTATGTTTAAACAATATTTTCCAGAGTTTCGAGTTATGTGCCCGCTGGTACCACTGAACTCAACCCCCTAATTTTCCAACTTATCGAGTCACGTACCCTGTTGTACCGCTGAACTCATATCCCAAATTCCTAAGCCATGTACCTGCTGGTACTTCTGAACTTACACTTTGATTCCAACATTCATGGATTGTCGAGTCATGTACCCGCTGGTACCAATGAACTCAACCCATAATTTTCCAGATCTTCGAGTCATGTATCCGCTGATACCACTGAACTCACCCTCATAGTTTTTCAGATTTTTGAGTCATGTACCCGCTGGTACCGCTGAACTCATACTCACCATTCTCCAGATTCTCGAGTCATGTACACGATGGTGCCTCTGAATTCACATCCCGGTCACTCTTTCAGGTAGAAAGTTATGTATGATCATACCTCTGAACTTCCTTCCCGAAGGAGATCCCCCCTCATGATCTAATACCCACACTCCCAATGCACAAAAAGGGTAATCGATCCACAAATTTCCAAAAGGGCCATGTCCTCATCACCTCTGAGTCGTCCCATTTCCGCCAAAAACAAATCACCCCTCTACATAGAATTTTCATGTCCTCATTACCTCTGAGTTATTCTACGTACCCCCCTTCATTGAGCCCACTCCTGTCATGTCCTCATTACCTCTGAATGGGAAGGCTCCGTCGAAGAAACCTTCATACTTGCCATGTCCTCATTACCTCTGAGTAAGTATGATGATCTCCTTTCGACCTATTACCTGTACCCACAACCGGTGTACGCCAAGGGTAATGGGTCCACAAATGTCCTCTGTTGACCACAAATGTCCTCTGTTGACCACAAATGTCCTCTGTTGACCACCAATACCCTCCGTCGAGTTCGCTCCTGCCATGTACTCATTACCTCTGAGTAGGAAGACTCTACGTTCAAAAAAAAAAAAACTTTCCTACTTACCATGTCCTCGTTACCTCTGAGCAAGTATGTCAGTTCTCTTTCATCCTATTACCCGTATCCTAAACCAGGGTATGCCAAGGGTAATAGGCCCACAAATATCCTCAGCTAAATTTCTTAACACAAACCTATCACCTCATCATGCCCCAGGAGCCCAGCTGCTCTACGGTAATTCTTTTCTCAATACCAAGAGCACCCATGACCACTTTGCTATGGCTGCTTCAGGTATCCTGACCGAAACTTGTTATCTCTACCTAAAACAAAGGTACGCCATGGGTAACAGCTCTACAAATATATCCCCTATACGGGGGAGAACATCACCACAATATCACAGGAACAACAGGCAATACAAATGAAGGGTAGAATGGAAAATACTCTTTATTTGAAGGGAGAAAAGAAGTACTACATATTTCGGGACCACGTCCCTTTCAAAAAAAAAAGAGAAGAGAAAGAAAAAGAAGGAAAAAAAGGGCCGACTACATTTCAGTGTTACTCAATTCTAGGAGGCGGTCTCTCACTGAGGTGGTCTGCCGCTCAATCCGTTGCCGAGCGTGACGCTCGGCCTCCTGGAGTAACCGCTCCTCATTGTCCAAATCCAGGAGCGCCTGACAGTCATCTTCCAATTTCTTCAAGACAGCCTCCAGGTCAGTCGAAGCTTGAGTAACCCTGTCAGCTTCCTGAACAATTAGCCCCCTGTCATTACGGGCAGTCTCGAGTTCAGACTCCAGGAAAGTCAACTTCTTCTGAAGCGTAAGGATCTGCTCCCGTGTCTCGGTAATCTCACGAGAGACAGACTCCTCCCGAGCCACAACGTTCTCAGTCGCATAACTCAATTGATCATACCGATCAGCTAAGTCGCTGAGATCCTTTAGTGCGGCCGGTCTGGTCTTATCTCGAGCCGCTCTGGTCCTCTCTATAACAGCAATAAGGGAATTCTGCTCCTCGTTTATAACGGCAGGCAGATCATCCTGCCACAATACTCGAAGCTCGGACACCAGCTGATCAGCCTCCAGCAATTTTGCCTCCAGAAGCGAAGCCATTCCTGCATCATCAGGAAGATCCCTAAGGATGTTTATTTGACCATGGGCGCACCTTCGGGCCAAGGTAAAAGAGGTCCCTCTTTCTACAGCGGCCTCGATTCCCCTCTTCAAATGACGATAGAAACTGGAAACCACGTCCTGTAATGTGTCGTTCAAAACTTTAGCAGAGGAGGGCGTCAGGGGAAGCCGGAGTGGCAACGTCGGAGGAGTAACGCTAGAGCTCACCACCAAGGGAGCGGAGTCCGAGCAGAACGATGCATGAATAGCGGCCAACTCGTCTTCCGCCGCCCGGAGAGCTTGGATGCTCGGCAGGGAAGAAAGGTCGATTCTCGAAGGCATTGGGGCAGAGGATGATGCAAGGACCATTGTTCCCTGCCCCGACTGCCTCGAAAACTGGCCCGTTAAACTCGGGCCCCCAGAAGGCCCATCAAGACGAGTCGGGCAGTGAGAAAGTACACCCCTTTCCACCGATGCCCCTTCAGTTGGGGTTGTCTCGACGACGTCCATCCTCGACGCTGAAGGGGCAGGACCTGAATGTCCAGAATAACAGTCAATCGACGTAACCCGAAGGACATGATGATAGAGCAGATAGGCTTCCTCACGGGTTAAGATTCGGCTAATCTTACCAGGAGAGGGGCATGAAGGTCGCGGCTCAACCACAACTGGCATGGTCCCCCCACCCGGGATCCCCGAGTTAAACTCAGTCACGTCCTCTGACCCCGTCACCTTGAAGGGGGATACAGATTGATCTGCGTCCTCTTGAATAGGAACAGGCTCATGGGAGGCCCCGTCATCCTGGGTCACCGCATCGACATCCTGAAACTTTTCTTCTTCCCCCGACACCTAAAAGAGGGAACGAAGACAATCAGGATTAAAACTCAAAGGAAAGAAGGAATAAGGGATCGAGAGCAGTTTGTTACCTCTGACGCAGGATTGACTTCTTCTCCACTCTCTTTTGTGGTTGGCGGACGGTGCCTAGTCGCAACCAGCTTCCGGGATCGAGAAACACTGCCTACAGGAGGAACCTACCTGCTACGTTTCGGGATAGGACCAGGCGCAACAAGGGACTGATCCCTCAGCATCTCATCTGACAAAACATGCAACTGACCCACCTCTGCGCCTACCACTGGAAGGATAGAGTCATCTTCATTATGCTCGTTGCCTTCATCACCTTCAGCAGCGGAATCCAAATCTGGCACTTCGGCTCTAGTCTTTCTTTTCTTGGCCCCTTGAGAGCCTTTCTCCAGACCGGTGCCAGCAATAAAACTGGTACCTGGGTTAAAATCGACCGGGGGCTTGTTCGCCATGACATGATACAGAGCTGCCATATACAAGATCTCTACTGACTCCTTAATAGCAGAGACCGAGAAAATGGTGCGAGTATGGAACGAATCATAATATTGCCAAGCTCTGATACCATCAAGAAGACTTCCCTCATAACCCAGACAAGAGCTGGGGCTGTCTAAACAAAGTTGGCTGTACCCAAACTGCCGGGCAAACCTGCTAGGCAGATACGGCTCCAGAAAAACAACATTGCGGTTACGGTACACCAGATGTGAGGGACGGATGTTACGCAACCATAAGAGCATTTGGCCATCCAGAAGTTGAGGAGGCGCAATACCGTCTATATGCACAGTCTCTATGTCCCTGACAGAAAAGCGAGGGACGGATACGAAAATATGATACTTATCTGCCCTTGCCAAGACCATCCGGCAAACCCGTATGGCCTCAGGCTCATCACGGTAACGGAAGATAAGGGCGTCATCATCAGTCGCGCCACCCTCAGAGCCCGACCTCATCAAAGATGGATAATGTATCAGCAGCCACCCCATCAAATAATGATAAGGTAACTCAGTTCGTTCAAAATCCTTGGTCACATCGCGGGCAATGACTTTGGACGTAAAGGTACGAAGGCCACGGTGTATGCTACACACCATAGCCGGAAGGAGAGCTAGCATGATTAGCAAGACTAATTTCACAGCCGGAAGGATGAAGTTACAACTAATTCTCTCAATAGAACCGGTTCCTCCCGAGACTACACAATTTCGTAGCCAGATCATCAAAAATCCCGCCAGAAGCGCTTTCTCAGACAGCTCTTGAGTATCCTGGTAAAAGTAATCGAAAGTGTCGGTTTGGCTCCCGAATCTGCCACTAGTAGATGACACCAATTCTTTGACCGCCTCCCGAGACCTAGGGCGACGAGAAGTAACCAGACCTGAGGCATCTGCTGAGAAGAGATAATGCACCCAATCCTTGGTGTAAGGAGCATTCCCTTCCAGGTTATCCTTGCGAGTTATCTGATGGCATGTGTTATAATGACACAATATCTCTTGGTAAAGGGCCGCTAAGCCAGGATACCGTCGTTCCAAATCTTCGAGTTCCTCATTAGTGGGAGTATATGCTTCAAACGCTTTGTCCCCCTAAGGAAGCTTGGAGACCGCATGCATTTCATGGAGCGCAAGTCCCATCTCCCCTACAGGTGTGTAAAAGGTCCCTGTACAACAATTATACATTTCCAGCAGGGACATGAATAGCTTCTTGTTTATGAACAAGCCATGACTGGTACCTCGGATAGCATGGTACAGGCTAATCTCGCACAAAAAAACCTCATACTTGTGCAGGATCCAGGTAGATAAATTGATCCACGAGGGAATAGGGTGTATGCAACCAGGAAACGTCAACCGACCAACAGGATAGGAGCCTTTCCGGGCAAGTCGATTTATAAAAGTATCGGCGGTAGAAAACGTGAAGTTAGGACCTGCCACATTCAGGAAAGAACCTGGGACCAACCCTGTCACAGAACAACTGGTATGTACCTTGCCAGCAACCATGGACTTCAGATGGTTATTATAACGGATGTTCCCCACGAACATCCTACTCCTGGTAGGGGTTAGAGTCCCCTCCATCTTCCGGTCCAAAGGGAGCATATTGAACCAAGATAATGGAAAGTGTCGCTCCATCTGAGGGATGCGGATCGCCATCCCGTTAGAAACAAAATTCCAATCCTCCGACACCTCCAGAACATGATCATTCTCCACGGTCAAGGCGTCTCCAAAAAAGAACGCAGGCTTCAAAAACTCTTCTTCGAATTTCCCGGAGTTCATCATAGCATTAAGGAAATGGAAAGGCTGATTCTTGATGGCATTCAATCTGGCCATAGGCTCATCGCTCGAAAACTGATCCGCCACGTGCTGAACAATATGGTCGTACCTATAGCCGAGAGCAGCTTGAGCGCTACCCACCAAGAGTTCTCCGGCGGCGTTAACCGGCAAATTTACTGAAGAACAGACAAAGAAAAAAATAAGTTAAACAGAGAATAAAAAAGAGCTGATTAGGTGTTTTCAAACCATATGCGGCTCAAGAAAATATCCATGCCCTCCATGAAGTTCTCAGAAGTCTTATGCGGCTCCAGAAAGCCCCATGCGGCTCCAGTTCAGAAGACTGCTTATGCGGCTCCGCACAATAAAGTCTATGCGCCACCTATGCGGTTTCACTGATAAGGCGCACATACAGACACAATGATTTTTCTTATGCGGTTCGCAGCTCAGCCGTAGGGCGAACATACGATTTACAAAGGCTCGTGCATAAAGTATGCGACGTAGCCATGGCGGTTGGGGTTCCTTAATTCATACATTGTCCTTACCAACAATGGGGGGATGGACGTCAGGATGAACAGCAGGCACGACGACGGGCGGGGCAGCAACCGCACCCAAGGTGGAAGTGGAGGCCGCCTTCTTGCCCTTCACTGCCACGATCTTCTTAGGAGCCATGTCACGCCCCAGTTCCAAATAATCGGATCGGGAACACGTGGCATGCCAGCTGTACGATCAGACATAGTTAACCCAATTTAATGGACTATGACTAGTCGTAGTACGCTGAAGTAAAACTAATAATAATAACAACACAGGCAGGTAATATCTAGTCTCATCCATGAAACAAATAATAGACAACTGCAAAGAGAGTCTCCAGAGTCACAATAAATGTCAAAAGAAAGACCAAACACTGCACAGTACATCTGGAATGAAATGAAATGGAATGTAGAAAATAACTGAATACAGGAAATGAACCCACATCAGAAGATAAAGCTAGCCTCCAAAGGATCAAGGCTGTGGCTCCACCTCAAGGTCGTCGTCTAATCCAGCTACTCCGTAATCAGTCGGGTAGGAATCCTCGTCAAGCTCTGGAAAAAATACCAGGTCCTCAGAGGGACATAACAAATACACAGGAAAAATGACATACAAGATAATACTGAGCAGTAAAGTAAAAGTAACTAAATAAATATGTTACTAAGTAATTCTGGGCACAAGACTGAAGTTCAGCACAGCTTATCACCCTCAGACGGACGGGCAGTCAGAGCGTACCATTCAGACGTTGGAGGACATGTTGAGAGCTTGCATATTGGATTTTGGTGGATCCTGGGAGGATCACTTGCACTTGGTAGAATTCTCTTACAAAAATAGCTACCAGGCAAGTATCCAGATGGCTCCCTTTGAAGCATTGTACGGAAGGAAGTGTCGATCGCCAGCATGTTGGGGTGATGTAGGCGAGAGACAGATATTGGGACCAGAGTTAGTGACTCGTACAGTAGATACAGTCAAGAAGATTCAGGGACATCTTCGAGCAGCACAGGACCGGCAGAAGCAGTGGGTAGACACTCATAGGCGACCTCTTGAGTTCAAGGAAGGAGATCATGTGTTCTTGAGAATCTCTCTGACTAGAGGTACAATCAGATTTAGAGTCAGAGGAAAGCTCAGCCCAAGGTACATCGGACCATTCGATATGTTGGAGAAAGTTGGCAAGGTTGCATACAGATTGGCACTTCCGCAGTCATTGGAAGGCGTCCATGACGTATTTCATGTCTCCCAGTTGAGGAAGTATGTGGTAGACCCTAACCATGTACTAGATCATTCAGAGATCACCGTGGGACCGACCTTGTCCTACGAGGAGCAGCCAGTGGAGATCCTAGACCGTAGAGAGAAGGTGTTGAAGGGGAAGACCATTCGACTAGTCCGAGTTGCGTGGAAACACCATTCTCCGGGCGAATCGACTTGGCGGCGGGAGGATTCTATTCTGGAGCGTTTTCCATACCTTCGTGAGGCGTCTGGTATGATTTAATTCTGCAAGTAATCATTCTCTAGAATATGCTTATTTTAGTCTGTAAAAATTTCTTAGGTTTAGAATTGTGCTTTTGTGTGCCAATGTTGTGTGTTAGAACAATACCCTAGCATTCTATGATTCCAAATTGTTTTAATTTCGAGGACAGGAAATACGTAGTACACAATTTAAGGTGTTCTAACCATATAAGTGTAAATGCATTTTGAGACATCTCTAGTGGCACATGAGAGGGGGAGAAGAAGAAGAAACATCCACCAAGCGTTCTACGGTTTGAAAACGAGGGGCTACGAGCATTCAGCGTACATTGGAAACAGAATTCTCATACACCACTAGTAGACTCTCCCCACCCAATGAATACCTGTACCGTATACACAGTACAAATAATATGCAAGACGGCAATATACATATAATGTAACTAACCACTGCTACAACTCAAGATCACATGTTAATGGCCAATCAACACAAAATCTCTGCACTCAACTCACTCATTTGTGATGCGTGTCTGAGACGTGTCAAGTTATACTAACTATTCACAGGGTAGTCATAAATGGTGACGAGTGCACACAACTGTAATAACTGGTCAAATGTAATACTGCATAGTAAAGTCAAGCAAGGTGTACTTGCCTGTGTCCAATAGCTGAAAATCCGAGTCTGGTATCGAGTCCAAGTTCCGAGAAATAATAATCCTACAATAACATTAACCCTAATTCATTACTATTTACCCAAATTAACTATACATTTAATTGATAATTAATATCAAACCATTACTACTAACTAATCATTACTAATAAATATGAATAATATCATACAATAATAAGTATGAAGCACTTATTATTATACTTTATTTTCCGAAATTATTAATACAATTAATAATTTAATAATTAATAAATTACTTATAACTAATTAGTTAAACAATTAGGAAACACATGCATTCACAAATTCCCATTAATGATAAATACTAGTTAATAAATAATGACAAGTCTAAATTTGGTAAAAAAAATGCATTTCCATGAAATTCTACTGTAAATAATATTTTTAATATTATTTACCTAATTTATAAGTAAATAAAACATTTAACTACTAATATATAAAAATCACTATTTTAGCTATTGCAATTAGAATTAAATGTTAAAAATTCACTAATAAATTGGGAAAAATCATAAATCACAGAAAATAACATTTCCAACAGTGACTTTACATTTATGAGCATTACCAATAATAATTTATATTTATTATAAATTAAAACTAGTATTGAACTAATTACATAATCAAATATATTTAACTCTGGTTTAATGCCAAATAAATACCGAACATAATTATTCTATTTTGAAAATTTTACAGTAAATAGGTATAATTATTATCTCTCAGTTTTGTATAAAACTCATTAATTAATTCTTAATGAATTAATTAATAAAAATCCAAAACAGTGTAAATAAACAGTCATTTAGAATCAGTAATTCATAGTTTAAAATATAAATAAAATATCTAAACTATTTATTAAATCTTGCAAATTTAACAGTAATTAGACTACATAATTACCTACAATTTATGTATAGATCATAACGAGTGATTCCTAATGGATTAAATTCTAAAAATCAAAAACAGCATATATAATTCTGTGGAACTTTACTCAAAAACTGCATTATTGACATCAGTTAAAATACTTAATAAATACGAATAATTTGTATAAAAATCTGATACAATTAATATAGAATCTATACTAATGTCTCTAATCAATAGGCTAATAATTTAGGTACAAATTACTATCAATTTCCTTAATTAATTACACAGCCATAATCACACCAAATAATTACTTCACATTCACGAATTAATATGGATAAAATCATAATAATTCACAACAATTTCTCTACAATTTATTTCTGATTCTACGCTAAATTAACAATCATTAAACATTAATAATACTAATTAAAATTATTATTTCTTTCTTACACAAATTATTAATCAATGACTATTTGCAGGAAAAGAGAATATAGAAATTAATGCTCTAGGTTTTGTAGGGGGATATCCTCGTGACAAAGCCACGTGGAGGCTCGAGATCGTACCTGCCGACTGCAGGGAGTCGGGGCTACGCTACGGAGGCGATGGCGCTGCCGGAGATGGCCTGAACGCCGAGGACGAGGTGATCTCCTCGCTGAATGCACGCCGGCCGGGATAGGAGGGAAGGGGAGTTCTCGGGTAGCCGGAAAAATGGAGGGGGAAGAAGTTGTGGTGTGGCCGAAAAAATGGAAGGGAAGGAGAGGTTATCATTCGGTTTCATGAGATCCACACTTTGTGGTAACCGAAAATCAATGGGTAGGGAATGGGTTAAGGGTTGGTTAAGTAAATCAAGCATTATATTTATATAAACATGTGAATTTATTTCTTAATTAAAATAGAGACTAAAAATAGATTAGGGTTAGGACTAAACTTCGGTTAAAGGTTAAGTTATCTAGAGTTTTAATTAGGTTTACACATTACCACACATCCATAGTTGAATATAGCCACATATTTATATACATATATATTTATATATATATGTTACTATATATCATCAACATTAATTAATTACTAGTTAAAATAACAATTTAATAAAAATAAAATAATAAAATAAAAAAAACAAAAATTTAATTTGAGGGGTTTTACAAGCCATCAATTATCGAAGAAAAGAAAGGCAAGCGAGATAAGAAAAGAAAGAAAATAAAGAAGTCTTCTCCCTCTTCAAACCCCTCCTATTTATAGGAGGAGGGGAGAAGGCGGACACGTGGGCCAGTGACCGACTCTTGAAGAGCGAAACCGACTCCTTGGGTTTCGTCTCCAAGATTCACCCAAGGCATCAAATCCAAAAATATTTAATGAACTGACCCTTGAGATTCCCCCTACAAAGACGGTGCTGAAGCAACTTGGAGATAAATAAAGACCCGCACACGTGGACTGGACCATCTATGCGGCTAACACACCCCCTGCGGCTGAAACAGTCATGCGAATAACACATCCAAGCAGCCAGGACATCTATGCGGTCGGGATTGCATATGTGGCTAATACGGCCATGCTTCTTGTTCAAAGTATTTCAATTTTACAAATTGAAAACTTTGAAGGGGGTCCTGTAGAAGCATGGAAAATACTAAAGAAATTGACTCATGCGGCCAAGAAAGACCCATGCGGCTCAGAAAACGCACGCGGCTCAGGGAGTCATGCGGCATAAGGAGCTATGCGGCCCGAAGCATTCCATGCGGCTCAGAAGACACGTGGCCTGATAGTGCCCCCCTCCGATCCATGCTGCATTAATTGCTTTGACGGCTGACCCCTCTGAAAAGTTGACAGACCTGACACCAAAGCAGGTAATTATGACTCTGTCATGATGATGAATCTCTAGGGAAGAGAAAGAAATCTCTGACACGATCCCCCGAGAGCAACAAAATGCCACGTGGCCCTGCCACGTGGGTGTGCTTATGCGGCTCGAAGTGGAGACTTCCCATGCGGTTCAGAGTGAAGCTGTCCCATGCGGCTCGAGTGGAATCATCCCTATGCGGCTCAAGAAGATCATGCCCATGCGGCTCAAGCAGACACACCATTATGCGGTTCATGCGGCTCATCATATGGTTCAGAAGTCTGAAGGAGGGGGCCACTGCCCAGACAGCCCTGACACGTGTTCCAAGTCTTATGCGGCCCAAAATTTATGCGGCCCAAATCTCATGCGGTCCAATCTGCATGCGGTTCCAGTCTCACCATTGGCTCTCAGGACACGTGTCCTCAGCCGATCAATTTTCCAGATTTATGGCAATCCAAGATCGGGTCGAATCCCAATGATCTGGGGCACGTGGCAGGAGAATAAATTTGATTTATTCGCAGATATTAGAGAATCATTATAAGGAAGATTTATGCCAATCAACATTAATTGCTAATAGGGATTTGGTGTAATCTACCCTTAATGGTTCTGATTCGTCACAATCAGAAACGAACGGCCTGGATTGATCAATCCCCAGGCCGCCGCCATCTCCAAGAGCTAATCATTGGCAACCCTAGTGATCATATCCCACTATTATAAATAGCAAGGTGCCATTCCCTTGTGATATATAGAGAGATATACAAAAAAAGAAGCCAGAGAAGAATACGTATACACAGAGAGACTTCCCCCATAGTCAGGGAGAGAATATACATAGAGAGAGAGAAGCTAGGAGAGCAATCAGAGAGAGAGCAAGAAGGCATTTCTTCGTCAACGACCAAGCAGATCTTCTCCGAGTCAAGGCTGCGTACCGATCGTCCAAGGAGTAAGGCAGAGTGGCCGTCGCTTTCCTGAGCCTCTATCGTCACCCCCCAGAATCTAAAATAAACAATCGTACTTAGACTGCTGTACCTAGGTTTTCGTCCCTAGGCTTTCTTTGTACGAGCGAGTTTGTATTGTGAGTCTAAGTTCAGTCCTCCGATACTTGTTCTGTACTTTTACAATCAATGGCAAACAGTACCCTCACAGAGGGTGCGGGTCGTGACATAGGGAGTCTCCGCTCGAGCCGCATACGATTGTCCACGTGTCAAGGCCGCGTGGCATTTTCTGGATCTCGGGGGACTTGTGTCAGAGATTTTCTTTGTTTCCCTAGGAGTTCTGCCGTTATGACAGAATCATAATTGCATTTTTGTTGTCAGAATTGTCACCTTGTCAGGGTTGTCAGCCGTCAAGGCAATTAATACAGTATAGGACGAAGGGAAGAACTGTTTGCAAGCCACGTGTCTTCTCTTCTGAACCGTATGGAACTTATCGAACCGTATAGTCATTTGAGCCGCATGGATCCCTGAGCCGCATGAACTCTCTGAGCCGCATAGGGACTCCCTGGCCGCATGGGTCATTTCCATGCTTCTAAAGTCCAGCCTACGCCGCAGTGTCGGCGGTAGAACGCTGTCCTAGGTCTCATGCATCTAACAGTATAAGGCTAAGCAGTTTATACTCCCCAAATGGGGGATGACACAGCAGAATGTAAACTCAATCACATCTAAGGTAGAGCATAATGGAAAATAGATAAAACATAAAATCCTAAAAGAGATACAGCAAATAGAAGTCTAAGTGTCTAAGATACACAACCCAGAAATATATTTCAAAACTCAAATACAGTAATCCATAAATACAACTCAAGACAACTGAAAATAAACTATGAGGAAAACCCTAGCTATCTATACAACCTCTACTGTGTCTCCTCTAGGCTAGCAGGCAACCTCCAGGCTATCTGTAAAATTTATCAACATGTCCAGTCAGGACAGGAGCGAGCACAGTACATCTCAACAAATCATAACAGGTTAGAAAATATAATCATGCAGTAAAGTAAGATACAGGATCTGAAAGAAATACAGTATGTAAACAGAGAGAGAGAACTGTAATAGAAATATCTACTATAAGTAGAGAACTAACAGTGGCTATTGAGTCAGAGTACAATATAAACATGTGAATGACATAGGAGATTCTGGGAACTATACTATGGAGTGATTCTGGGAACTATACTACTTGGATATTATTCACATGTCTACTTCTACTCCCCCGTATCCCTAATCAATATACAAGGATCCAGCCAGGTTATTTTATGATTCCATGCAAAGGCCCACAAGGGGTGATACATGGTAGGCCCATAAATGGGTGATTCTGGGAATGCCCATAAATGGGGTGATTCAGGGAAGACTCTGTGATCAAGAGAGTACATGTCACAAGTGATCAATGAACCGTGAAGCATAGTGATACACCATTTAAGTGAAACGCACAAAAGATGTAGTATACGATGCTCCTAAAGGATAACATCTCAAGAAAGGATCCATATAGTACCAATCCGTGTGACCAACGTGACAGTATCAAGTAAAGTAATTTAAAGCAGGAAAATAATTCTAAGCAGGATATGAAATGATCAGAGAATGTACTCGCCTGATAACCTAAACAGCTGATAAGTATAGGGGGTCCAACTGAAGCCACAGAGTCCTATTTAAAGCAACACATGTTACAAGGTGTTCAAGTTGTAATAAATGAATCTCTACAAGCAATCTATATTATCCTATGTTTTTCTAAGTCAAATCAACTCTAGGTCAACTCCGGTCAATAATCTAGTCAAACTAGGTCAAGTGTTGACTTACAGTTGACTTTGGTCAACTGGTCAACTCTGATCAAACAGGGTCAATTCTAGTCTAATTATTAAAGATATAAAGTTTACTTCGTTATTCGTACGTCAAAACTTACGATACGTAAATCGAGATAAGATGATCAACGGTAAAGTTAATAATCTTATTAGAGTGATCCACGTGTACATCCTGTCAATTTTAGCGATATGAGATCACTGGAATTGCTGATCTCAGTTTCATTGTACTAATCCCGAATTACGAACATTATAAGAATTAATTATTAATTAATTATAAAAAGGTTAACTCAGAGAAATTATCAATAAACATTGTCGGACGATGAAATAAACATCGGCAACGTGTCCAGAATGGTCAAATTAGCTAGGATAGCCTACCCATCGGTCCAATTTGGACACAAGGGCAAAAAGGTAATTTTGGGTCAAAAAGGTACCCATGTCGGAGCCGTTTTGCAGCGAAAAATGTGCAAAAAAACAAGTCTGTAAAATATAAAAATTATATGTCCACGAAACCAGAATGACGATACGAACCCAACGGTATATCTAGAATTGGATTCCGTTGACCCGATCTCAGTTTGGTCCGTTGACCAGAACTTGGAATTCCGATTTGTACGGAAATGCGTGCCGAAGCCAATGTTCTCAAAACTCAGCAAACTACATGTCAACGAGTCTAGAATGACGATACGAACTCAACGGTATATCCAGAATTGGATTTCGATGAGCCGATCTCAAAATGATCCGTTGACCCGGATATTGGTATTCGACTTGTACCGAAATAAGTGCCGGATCCAATGTCCACCAAAACCAAGAAAATTATATGTCAACGAGTCCAGAATGACGATACGAACTCAACGGTATATCCGGAATTGGATTCCGATGAGCCGGAGTCAAAAAGTCCTGTTGACCCGGGCTGTGGGACCAACTTTGCACCGAAATGTATGCCAGGGCCGACGTCGTCCAAATATAACAAATTTTATATAAAAATATGCCAGAACGACGCCACGAGTCTACTGGTGGTGTCAAAAATGAAATCTGGAGTCCCGTGTTCAAAAATAGAATTTTACAAGTTAGAAATTACGAATTCGGACGACCAACTTTGGCGTCGAATTCAACCTATCAAACAAGCTCACAATGAAACGAAACTGGAGGGGTAGCAAGAGGGTTATACCAGCTTCGCACAGGAACTGGTAGCATGCCAAACGGAACTGCGATGGAGGATGTACAAGCTGACGAAGTTGGCTCCGCAAAACTGTCTAAATTTTATACAATTTAAACGGTCAATTTGGTGGCCGATTTTGATGTATCAAACGGTAAAATTAACGGACGAAAATTGACAGGAGTGAAGGTGGATATACCGAAATTGTGACGGAGCAAAGAAATCGCCGATCCAACGGTCGGATTCCCAAAAAATGCGTACGAAGTGGCTGCGACGGAACGCGAATTCTGGATCGATCCCGCGCGCGTCACGACGGAACTTCGTGCGAAACGCACGAATCGCCTCGACGGCGCATCCCGGAGGACGGTAGCCGCCATGGGGCCTACTCCAGGGGCGCGCCCGGCCATGTAGGGGTCGGCCACGGCGGCTGTGGCATCGGCGGCGGCGCCTACACCGCCGGCCAGGGCGCGGATGTACAACTGCAGTTACAGCTGCTGCTGCTGCAGCACTATTGCGGCGCGGCGCTGCTGCTGCTAGCCGCACGGGGCATGGCGGCGGCGAGCGGCGCGGCTGTGGAGGTGTTGGTAGTGATGGCGTCGGTAGAATGAAGGTGGTAGTGGCGGTGCCAATGGTGATGCGGGTGGTTGAAGATGATGATGGAGATGATGTGAGGAGGAGGAGGAGGAGGAGGAGAGTAGGCTGGTGGTGGTGTTGCGGCCATCGTGGTAGTTGGAGGTGGTGGTTCGGGGGTGGCTCATGGTGGAGTTGCTGTTGCTCGTGATGGGGAAGCATGGGGAAGTTGCTGCTGGGGAGAGTTGGAGAGAGAGGTGAGGAAAAAATAGGTTTTGTTTGTGAGCAATAAATGAGTGAGAGAGGGAAAAGAATAAAAATTTAGAGAGAAGGGACTTCTCCAAACGCTAGGGCCGGCCAATGCTAGAGGGGGTGTGTGGGTTTGAGTGTTGGAAAAATTTTATGGTGAGGATTGAATGAGAGGAAACCTATGGCTAGGATTTAAATGTAGGAAAATAGGTTATTCTAGGAATTAAAATCAATAGAATTTACACTCAATGTTTGAAGTGGAAAACTAGGTATTAAATATTATTTTTGGGCAAGGAAAAATGAGGGCGTCATGAGAGAGGGAAACATGAAGCTTGGACTGGGTTCGGTCAAGCCGGGTTGGATCAAAACCGGACATGGCGCAATAATCGAATAAAAATATGTGTTGATGATCATGAGTAAATAAGTAGCATGTGGAAATTCCAATAAATGGGACACAAGTGTCATGCTGGTAGTAGGCTCAATATAGGCCATGTCCATATTTGGGGCTGACAGGTTTTGGTCGACAGGGTACCCACAAATCAAGTTGGAAAATGAATGTGACACCGTAGGGTGAAATAAAATCGGGTCACGTATCAGGAAAGTGGTATGAAGCAAACGGAGCACAAAATAGTGTGTCTGAGTGGGACACGAAAGTCATGAGTGAAGAGCGTCTCGAGTAGATCATGCATGATGAGATAGTTTCAAGAGAATGACTGGTCTGGTGCTCCCAAATTAAAAGTCACTGTAACGTTCTAATAATGATCAAGAAAAAGAGTGGAAAAATTAATTAATAATCAAATGGTCTAAATCGACTCGAAGTTGTGCGAAACAGAAAGAGTACAAGGGAAACAAGTTTGGATGGGACATTATATACCATCATGAAGGTAATCATGTCCATTTCAAAACTCGTGAAGAAGATTTCTAGAGTTGAACATCCATGACACTCCAAATATCAAAGGTACGGAAAAGTACACTTAAAGATAATTAAACAGAATAATTTATTTATTGTAATTAAATCAGGCAGAAAATTAAAAAAATCAACTCGAAATTCAGGTGCTCACATCCTACCCACCTTATAGAAAATTTTTCCTCGAAATTAAAATGTTCGTACTCCTTCTAGGTCAAACCCCCACAATCAAGTCTCAGAACTTAAACAAATCTTACCATCAAAAAGGACGGCATACAGGGTCATGGCATATGGTGGCAGTGAAAGTCTCATCTAGGTATACTAGTCATGCTAGACCAAAACGGTCATAGGGTATCAAAACACACATGCAATCTAGGGTGCTAAACTAGAAAAGTTACAGAAATAACAAATAATCAAAACTGTAAGGCAGTCTACCATCCTATATAAAAACTGGTACTTATCAAAAAATAAAATAAAGATAACTACCAATTATCTATAAAGGGGTACTATTCAAAAAAATCAAAATCAGAAGTTAAAGAATGAAAGTCAATTGCATGAAAATCCAATCACAATACATATTAAGAATATTTAGTCTCGATATGGTCTAAGTTGACCAAATTGGGAAAATCAAGATTTGGGCAATATGGAGGACAGGTTCAACAAAGTCTGAGAACGAGCATACAAGGATGGAGATTCAGGTCACAATCCAATTTAATTCAATTGAGTACAACCCAAGATATTAATATGCTAAGAAAGAATAATCGAAGTCGATTTGGTCGTGATTAAGGAAACTAGGATTCAATGATATTGAAAAACCCTTTTAGAGAAAAACAAGAAAGATTTTATACGAAAGTCAGTTAATCATCTCTCTCTAATACTATCAGTTTATCATTTGCCAAATTATATTTTTATCTCACAAGTCCCAATATGAAAATCAACCTTCATATGACTATCATCGAAATTTTATAACCTTCAGTCATCTAAACCTTTTCCATGATCACCATAGACAAAATTTCTAACTTCTAAAACATTTTCCACGAAACATATCCCTCTTATTTAGGAGTCAACACTTGTTCATTTAATCAAATTTCCAAATTCTTTCACCTCGTTTTAAATTAGATCCGAAACCTCTAAATCTAGTTTATGAAATCCTTGAACTTGTTTAAATCGAGTCTCGTATTTACTAATCTCCTATACCACTATGTCACACAAAATTTATTCTTATTTATAAATCAACCTTCATATTTTCTTCAACGTTCACCTTCAAATATTATCCTTTTGAATTCTACAATTTTCTCCCAATCATCTAAAATAATTCCTATAACTTAAAATTCTTGTGTTCTCTCTGTCTCTAGTCACCCTCTTACAATATCTAGTTCAATTTCGCATAGTCATTGAATACAATTAAATTCTCCTTTCTATTTCCAAATTTCTACATAGCCTTGTAAAAGTTCCCAAGAATCAATAACCAAGATTTCCTCAGTTCTCAAAATTAAGTTGACCTCTGATATCTTCATTAGTTTTTTTTTGAAATACAACCATGAATTACACATAACCAAAATTTTTTGCGATTGTTTCTAAATTTATAACATTTATCTCTCGATTTCATTCTAAACTTTTACCACATTTCCATCTCAACTTTTCATATTTGACATCCAACATTTTGATTTCTACAACATCGTCATATGATAACCAATTACGTCATTTTCGAACTGGATGATTTACGTCACTTCCTCAACATTTCTCAGGTAAAATGATATGAAGATTCGAGGGTTTCAAGGTATAGCTGACAGAATTAGATACGAGACGAAATTGATGTAATCAGGACAGTTATATAAGACAAAGATTGATGGGAATAAAAAATATTGCCAGGAAAAGAAATGATTATAGAATCTGTTCTGCTTATCTGTTTAGAAGAAGGAACCATTTTGAAACCAGTGCTGTAATATCGAATCCAAGATAAGGTCTAACAAAATCATCGATTCATTGTATTTAGAAGAAATTCATAGTAAGAAGTTACACAAAGTTTATAAAAATAGCTAAAGCTACTCCTAAGTTAAATAATAAGAAACAAAACAAAACAAACAATTAATAATTTTTTTTGAAGGACTGGAACAAAAGTAGAGAAAAATGTTCAAAAAAATATTTAAGGTACAATCTGATAATTATATTCGTCTATCCAAAATTATGGTGCTCTAAATCCTCGTCATACCAGTAAGCAAGGCTACGATAATCACAGAGTCCTCGACTTAGGCACATACCTCTAGAATTATGGTATTTAACATTTTTGCGATGCCGCTAGCTTGGCTGCAAAAACCTTAAATTCCCACACCAGAGAAATATATCCAAAATCAGACTATATGTCCTCACCCTGCTGGCTAATGTGACTATAGAAGACTAGATTCTAAAACTTAGATGACCTAGCCCATATAATTTCATCTTGACAAAAATTAAATTAAATCAACAATGAATACCCAAAAGTCAAATTTATCTAAGAACATCAAGATTCAAAAAAAGGATGAACAAAAATCCTTCAAATCATATAAATACAAACTCGGATGCCACAACTAACATCCAGATTCAACAATCATTCATCAAAATCAATAAATACAAACTCAAATTCAACAATAATCCATCAAAATCAAATTCAACAACAGAAAGTAAAGATAAATAAAATTAAGGGAAAAAGAGTTTTCAAATCGAAGTTAAAATAAGATTCTCAAGGGTCATCCCAGGAATCTCTCAAGGGATCCTAACTGTGATTGAGTATCTTCAAAAATATATCCTATTCCTACTGCAGGCTGTAGTGGTACTCTAGTTCGAATACCACTATACAAACTTGACCTGTATGGGCCACCACTAAAAACGTGTCACGACCCGCACCCTAGAGTTAGGACACGAGATGTAGGTACGTCCAGCCTACGCCGCAGTGTCGGCGGTAGAGCGCTGTCCTAGGTCTCATGCATCTAAAAGTATAAGGCTAAGCAGTTTATACTCCCCGAATGGGGGTGACATAGAAGAATGTAAACTCAATCACATCTAAGGTAGAGCATAATGGAAGATAGATAAAACATGAAATCAAAAGAGATACAGCAAATAGAAGTCTAAGTGTCTAAGATACACAACCCAGAAATACATCTCAAAACTCAAATACAGTAATCCATAAATACAACTCAAGATAATTGAAAATAAACTATGAGCAAAACCCTAGCTATCTATACAACCTCTACTATGTCTCGTCTAGGCTAGCAGGCAACCTCCAGGCTATCTGTAAAATTTATCAACAGGTCCAGTCAGGAAATGAGCGAGCACAGTACATCTCAACAAATCATAGCAGGTTAGAAAATATAATCATGCAGTAAAGTAAGATACAGGATCTGAAAGAATTACAGTATGTAAACAGGAGAGAGAACTGTAATAGAAATATCTACTATAAGTAGAGAACTAACAGTGGCTAGTGAGTCAGAGTACAATATAAATATGTGAATGTCATAGGAGATTCTTGGAACTATACTATGGAGTGATTCTGGGAACTACACTACTTGGATATTATTCACATGTCTACTTCTACTCTCCCGTACCTCCAATCAATACACAAGGATCCAGCCAGGTTATGTTATGATTCTATGCGAAGGCCCACAAGGGGTGATACATGGTAGGCCCATAAATGGATAATTCTGGGAATGCCAATAAATTGGGTTATTCAGGAAAGACTCTGTGATCATGAGAGTACATGTCACTAGTGATCAATGAACGTGAAGCATAGTGATACACCATGTAAGTGAAACGCACAGAACATGTAGTATACGATGCTTCTAAAGGATAACATCTCAAGAAAGGATCCATATAGTACCAATCCATGTGACCAACGTGACAGTATCAAGTAAAGTAATTTAAAGCAGGAAAATAATTCTAAGCAGGATATGAAATGATCAGAGAATGTACTCGCCTGATAACCTGAACAGCTGATAAGTATAGGGGGTCCAACTGAAGCCACAGAGTCCTATTTAAAGCAACAATGGTTACAAGGTGTTCAAGTTGTAATAAATGAATCTCTACAAGCAATCTATATTATCCTAGGTTCTTCTAAGTCAAATCAGCTCTAGGTCAACTCCGGTCAATAATCTAGTCAAACTAGGTCAAGTGTTGACTTATAGTTGACTTTGGTCAACTGGTCAACTCTGGTCAAACAGGGTCAATTCTAGTCTAATTATTAAAGATATAAAGTGTACTTCTTTATTCGTACGTCGAAACTTACGATACACAAATCGAGATAAGATGATCAACGGTAAAGTTAATAATCTTATTAGAGTGATCCACGTATCCATCTTGTCAATTTCAGCGATATGAGATCACTGGAATTGACTGATCTCAGTTTCGTTGTACTAATCCAGAATTACGAACATTATAAGAATTAATTATTAATTTATTACAAAAAGGTAAACTCAGAGAAATTATTAACAAACATTGTCGGACGATGAAATAAACATCGCCAACGTGTCCAGAATGGTCAAATTAGCTAGGATAGCCTACCCATCGGTCCAATTTAGACACAAGGAAAAAAAGGTAATTTGGGGTCAAAAACGGTACCCGTGTCGGAGCCGTTTGCACCGAAAAATGTGCAAGAAAACAAGTCAATAAAATATTAGAAATTATATGTCCACGAAACCAGAATGACGATACGAACCCAACGGTATATCCAGAATTGGATTCCGCTAGCCCGATCTTAATTTGGTCCATTGACCAGAACTTGGAATTCCGATATGCACGGAAACGCGTGCCGGAGCCAATGTTCTCAAAACTCAGCAAACTATATGTCAATGAGTCCAGAATGACGATTCGAACTCAACGGTATATCTAGAATTGGATTTCGATGAGCCGATCTCAAAATGATCCGTTGACCCGGATATTGGTAATCGACTTGTATCGAAATGCGTGTCGGATCCAATGTCCACCAAAACCTAGCAAATTATATGTCAATGAGTTCAGAATCACGATACAAACTCAACAGTATATCCGGAATTGGATTCCGATGAGCCAGCGTCAAAAATTCCCGTTGACCCGGACTGTGGGACCCACTTTGCACCAAAATGCGTGCCAGGGCCCACGTCCTCCAAATCTAACAAATTTTATATGAAAATATGCCAGAACGACGCCACGAGTCTATTGGTGGTGTCAGAAATGAAATCTGGAGTCCCGTGTTCAAAAATAGAATTTTACAAGTTGGAAATTACGAATTCGAACGGCCAACTTTGGCGTCGAATTCAACCAATCAAACAAGCTCACAATGAAACGAAACTGGAGGGATAGCAAGAGGGTTATACCAGTTTCGCACAGGAACTAGTAGCACGCCAAACGGAGCTATGGTTGAAGAGGTACAAGCTGACGAAGTTGGCTCCGTAAAATTGACCAAATTTTATACAATTTAAATGGTCAACTTGGTGGCCGGTTTTGATATTTCAAACGGTAAAATTAACGGACGAAAATTGACAGGATCGAAGGTGGATATACCGAGATTGTGACGGAGCAAAGAAATTGTCGATCCAACAGTCGGATTTTAGGGGAAAACGTGCGCGAAGTCGCTGCGACGGAACGCGAATTCTGGA
>JANAVB010035597.1:0-50000 GCA_029216955.1 Iris pallida
GGTGTGTGTATAAGTGTCACGGACTGAGGGTAAGGGGTGTGAGTGTCAGTGTGACAGTGAGAGTGAAAGAGTGAGAGGGTGTGTGTGAGTGTCATGGGTATGACAGTGAGAGTGAAGAGTGAGAGGGTGTGTTGTGAGTGTCAAGGGTGTGACAGTGAGTCAAATTATCCTAAACATACACTAATGTACATGTGTGTATAGGGATATAGTGTACAGCTGCATGTTAGTGTCAAGTAGTGAATTGGTTAGTGATAGTGAGTGTCAAGCACAAGGTGATTCTCAGATTTCTACTCAGTTCTCAGATTACACCAGTTCTCAGGTTACATGTGTAAGGTTTTCAGGTTACATGTCATATATATTATATATATATATATATATATATATATATAATATAGAGAGAGAGAGAGAGAGAGAGAGAGAGGAGGGCAGGGAATGTGAAACAAGTGTGAAGTTTGAAAGGAGGGGGCTGAAATGAAGGGGCTATGACAATGGGTGTGTGGCATATGTGAGCAGGGGGGTAGGGGTTTCAGGTGTGGCTGTGTGTGTGTGTATAAGTGTCACATGACTGAGGGTAAGGGTTGTGTGAGTGTCAAGGGTGTGACAGTGAGAGTGAAAGAGTGAGAGGGTGTGTGTGAGTGTCAAGGGTATGACAGTGAGAATGAAGGAGTGAGAGGGTGTGTGTGAGTGTCAAGGGTGTGACAGTGAGTCAAAATTATCCTAAACATACACTAATGTACATGTGTGTATAGGGATATAGTGTACAGCTGCATGTTAGTGTCAAGTAGTGAATAGGTTAGTGATAGTGAGTGTCAAGCACAAGATGATTCTCAGATTTCTACTCAGTTCTCAGGTTACACCAGTTCTCAGGTTACATGTGTAAGGTTTTCAGGTTACATGTCATATGTCATATATATATATATATATATATATATATATATATATATATATATATATATAGACAATCATATATAGAGAGGGAAGGGCAGGGAATGTGAAAACAAGTGTGAAGATTGAAAGGAGGGGGCTGAAATGTGAAGGGGCTATGACAATGGGGTGTGTGGCATATGTGAGCAGGGGGGTAGGGGGTTCAGGAGTGGCTGTGTGTGTGTGTGTATAAGTGTCACAGGACTGAGGGTAAGGGGTGTGTGAGTGTCAAGGGTGTGACACTGAGAGTGAAAGAGTGAGAGGGTGTGTGTGAGTATCAAGGGTATGACAGTGAGAGTGAAGGAGTGAGAGGGGGTGTGTGTGTCAAGGGTGTGACAGTGAGTCAAAATTGTCCTAAACATACACTAATGTACATGTGTATAGGGATATAGTGTACAGCTGCATGTTAGTGTCAAGTAGTGAATAAGGTGATTCTCAGATTTCTACTCAGTTCTCAGGTTACACCAGTTCTCAGGTTACATGTGTAAGGTTTTCAGGTTACATGTCATGATAGAAACAACCTAAAACTCAGGAATTTAACCCATATCCCAGCCATGATAACATGTCTAACATTAACCTTTAATATTAATTTCAAATCTCAGTTCAATAACCCAAAACTCAGTTAACAGTTCAGTTCCAATTTAACATTTCAAACTAAAACAAAACCAAATCACATTTAAAACCTAGTCCACACAATATCAGGAACTGAAATAAACATATAAATATATCCAATCTCAGAAAATATCACATCCCAATCACAAACAACTAAATCTGGAAAAAAAAAACTGTTTACATGTTAAACTCAAAATCAAAATCTTATTTCTAACAAAAACTCAAAATCATTAAATGAAATAGGTGTACAGAGGTAGGTACTTGTCCCACGTGTCCTCACAAGCCTAGACGTGTCCACGAAGTGGACATAATCGTGTCAAAACCATCAAAATATACTGTGTCAGAAAACAGTGTAAGATGGGCCTCGTGCGGCCATGTCGAGCTCGACTGGACTTGACACACAGCACGAGAAGGGTCGTGCTCGTGGACAAGGGTCAAGGGGGACTAGGGTTAGAGGGTCGACACCCTGAAATCCGACCACGACGTGTCCACGTGTCGCACAAGATGAGTATCAGACACGACTGAACCGTGCGCACAGTGACAGGCAAAATCAGTACTGGTGGGTTTTCGTGTCCGACACGACACATGAGTCCACAAAACTTGGGGGGCACGTTCGCAGACACTGCCCCCATGTGTCCACCAAGTTTTGTGGTGTCTCGAGATGTGTCGTGTCCACAATAAGCGTCAGGTAGCAGGAGATCGCACACGCATGTCGTACAGCATCTCCGTACCCATTTTCGATACGAAATTGACAAGAATTCGTGCTCAGTCCTCACAAAAAATGATACATACATTTAGATCTACAATCCTATTCAAATAGATTTCAAAAATAACAAAATAAATTTCATTCAAACATTTCATTGAACACTTATGCACACACACGGATACGTGTTCGATACGGACACCAAACTAACTCTAATTCCTACCAAACTTTACCTACAGCTAGGGGACACCTAGATGGATGCATCTATGAAAAAAAAAATCAAGATTTAGAGGTGATTTGAAGGATTTACCTATTGAGTGTCAAACTCAATAAAAAAGCCCCAAAATGTGATGTCCTCTTCCTCAAGCAAAGTCCAAATGAGCTCCTCTCCTTGCAAGCTAGACTCCTTCAACCTATATTCCAGATTTTAACCCAAACGCAAATGATTGGGATCATTTTGGTGGAGAAATGGGGAGATTTGATGAAAGGGAGAAGAAATTAGGGTTTCCTACAAGGGGGTGTTCTAAAAGAGGGAAGTGGTAATGTAGAGGGATTATATAGGCTGAAATTAGGTCATTTGTGGGCTGTGGTGGCTGTCCAAATAAAGAGCTAGGGTTAGGGTTTCACATGAATGGACTTTGGGCCAAGATCATTAGCTAACTAGCTCAACTCCTTAGCCATAAGTCCAAATGAAAACTCTCCTAATTCTTCCATGAAACTTAGCCACACTCAAGTCAACTAAGACCAACTTAAGTTAGATTAGGGTCCCACAGCATTTTACCATGCTATCTAAGTCACCAAAGTCAAAGTCAACTCTAGGTTAGTCTCTTAAGTCACAACTTGCAAAAGTCAAAAATAACAACCATCAATCAAATAATTTACAAATAATTTCAAGAAACCAAAATAACCAAAATACCCCTAGGATAAAAATGATAATTAATATCCTAATCACATAGTTAGGCTCTAGGTCAAGCAGTCTCTAAGGTTACACTAGCAAAATACCAAAATCACAAGTCACCAATTATAATAGTTTTTAAAAGAATTAAAAATTACCAAAAATTATAACATGATTTAAATCTCATTATTAAAAGACTAAAATTACAAAAGTTCAAAATTACCCTCATTTAAAAAAGTGGGTGTTACAAGTTTACCCTCCTTAAAAGAATTTCGTCCTCGAAATTAAGATAGTCGTACTCTTTCTAGGTCAAACCTCCAATCAATCAAAGTCTCTAATCACACAATCCTATAATCATATGCGCCTGTCCAAAATCATGAGACTCAGAATCTTCGTCATACTAGTAAGAAAGGCTACGATAATCATAGAGTCCCCAACTATGGTACATACCTCTAGAATCATGGTATTTAAAATTTTCGCATTGTCGCATGCTTGGCCACAAAAACCTTAAATTCCCACGTCCAAGAAATACGTCAAAAATCTGACTATATGTCCTTACTATGCTAGCTAATATGACTATAGAAAATTCTAAATTCCATAACTGAGGCGACCTAGCCCATACGACTTATATTGGAAAAATTAAAATCAAATCAACACAGAATACTAAGAATCAAATTTATCGATGAACAAGGAGGTAGATAAAACTGTCGGAATTAAATTTTAAGATAGTTATTATAAGGCAAAAGTGGGAATGGAATCGAGAAGAGCAGATCCTGCAAGTATCCCTCCTACTGCCTGTGCATCCTCAACTGTTATGGCGAAAGCTTGTCCCTGCTGGCCTCCTCCTCTGGCCTGCTGCTGATGCTGGACAAACCTCTGCTGCCCTGTTGGAGCCCTAGATCCTGCTGCTGCCTGAGTGAATGGTATCTGGTTCTTGGGACACTCCCTATACTAATGCGCCGCTGAACCACAAAGTAAACACATGTCTAGTCTCTTCTTGCAGTTATTCCATCCATGATCCAGCTTCTTGCAGAAAGTACAACTAATGGGCTGCTGCCTGGGTGCCTGTTGGTAAAGTTTATGTCGCTGGCCCTGAAAATGCTGCTGAACAGACCTTTGCTGCTGATGATACTGAATCTATACATGAGGCCTCTTGGCCTGGCCTCCGCTGCTGCTGGCTCCATGAGAGTCTCGTCCCCTCTTGAGCTTCAGCTCAAGATCATCCTCTGCTACTAGGGCACCCACCAGAATCGCCTTAAAAGTGGCGCTCCGGTCACTCTTGGTGTAGCACCCACTTTTTGAAATAAGGGTATTTTAGTCATTTTATCCATTTTAGTCATTTTGTGATTTTCTAGATATATTTGGCTTGTGTTTGTTTTAGCATTTGGTTTAACCTTAGAAAATCCATATTAGAGGCTAACCATGACATATGAGGATTATTTAGCTAATTAGAATTTATATTATGCTTTGGTTCAATTTAGAAGGCCATTTGACCATTTTTAGGCTATTTTATTAATTGGCCTTTTAAGCCTTTCTGTTAGTGGGCTGAACTCAACTTAGATAGAGAGGAGGGGCCCATGAACCAACCCTAACCCTAGTAGGAATAGCTTGGCCGACCAAAAATAGGAAACCCCCTCCCTATATAAACAACTGCATTGGTTTTGACACCCTCTTTACAAAACTCTAGTTTCCAGCTCTCCAAAATCCTAACTTTCTCATCCGACCTCCGTTTTACCTCAAACGAAGTGCGTTGTGATCGTGGGAAGGAGGATAACTTGCTAGAGCATTGCTAGCAAGGAGTTGGAGGCGTTTGCTCGGTGGAAACTGGTCGTCTCATTGATCGAGGAGTCAGTTTCATTGATATTTTAACTCTCAATAGGTAAACACCTAAACACTATAGTTTTTCCCGATTTTTCTTCATGGTAGCATGCATCTAGGTACCCTCGACCCACCCATGTAGTTTGGTGAGATTTCGTGTCTGTTTGATAGGAGTGTCGGACGCGTATCGGATTAGGGTTTAATGTGTTCGATGATTTGTCTCTTAGAATTCAATACTATTATTATTGCAAACTAATTTTGTGATTTGATAGGCCTAGATGTAGGGATTCCTAAACCCTAGGTTTGTGCAGGAGTTAACACATTTTCGTGTCCAAAACTGGACACGCACGCGCTGCACGAGGACCGTATGCGTGTCCTGCTGCTGCCGTATCCATTCTCGCTGGACACGGTGACTCGACGCGCGAAATTTGGTGAGTGGGTAGGGGCCATGTCTGACATGGTGCCCATAAAGTTTGGTTTGGGTTCGTGAAGAATCGAGAGAGAAATCGACGTGGCACTGGATTTGGCCTATCGCGTGCGCGCTAGTTTTTGGCGTCCGAAACGCGTGTCGTGCGACTCAGACACGCGTCGTGTGGCCGGTGCAGACACGTGGGCATGTAGCCCTACATGTGGGCTACATGTAGGAGCGACCACGTGGCGTATTTTGGTCTGTGTCGAGCCCTAGGTCGCGTGACACGCGTGCACGATGTTTGGGTCATTAGGTTCGACAGTCTAGGTTCTGGTATTTTGGACACATCGTGTCTTATTATTTGGACACAACAGGACCTGGGTAGCACCTACACACACGCAGGAATCATTACCAACCTTTAGTTTCAAACATCATTAAGTTTTTCGAATGTTTAGATCATGTTAGGTATTTGTTTGGGTATCGGGTATTCAAGTTCAGATTTTCTTCCCTGTTTCAGTTTTGATCGGTTTCCATCATGTATTTGATATGATTTCTGTGTATAATCAACCTACAGATCCTATATGACCCTATCTAGGAGATACATGTTAGTTTGCATCATGGGGAAGGCTATGTTCGAGTTTTGGTTTTGGGCATAGGGTATTCGAGTGAGTATCAGTAAAGGATAACAAGAAATAGGTATTTTCCTATATCAGATGATTGAATGGGTAGGTTGATCTTGATTGGGATTGATTTCAGTAGTGTCAAGTCCAGTTAGTTGTTAGCAAGAATTAGTAATGCCAAGTTTAGTTTAGTTTTATTGATAGTTAAATGGTTGGTTGAAGTTAAAGTAGAGATTTGGTTTTAGAAGTATATGTATGTGTGTTATGTGTTGAGAGAAATAGGAGTAAAGAGAAGCGTTGCAGCAGCAATAGCATGCCATAGGGCAGCAGTTGCTGGCATGGTAGCCACTGCAATGGCAGTAGCAACACAGGCTTGGCCTAGTGCATGTGTTTAAATGTGAAGGTGCATTGGTTGAGTGGGAGAATTCAAGAATTGAGATTACCCTATTCTAAACTAGAAAATTCCTAAAAGATATCCTAGCCTAGAGTTTAGTAGATATTAGTCTAAAGTATAGATATTAGATATAGGGTTTTATGAGTTAAGGTATTTTGTGAATTACATTGGTTGTTAGGATTAGGTTTCTTGGACCTAAGATAACACCAACTCAATACCCAAAATCAACTCTAAGACTAGTAGTGCCCTAAAATTTGACTTGTAGGCTAGTTGACCAAACATGGACCTAGTTTGACTAGTCTGGTTGACCAAAGTTGACCCAAGGTTGACTTTGACTTAGGTTGACCCAAATCATGTAGAATTTGCATTGAAGGTTTTCCTTATGATATTTTAGACTGTATTATGACATGTGGTTGTTTTAAATAGGATCTTATTACTCCAGTCCAGTCACTTTTCATCATCAGCAGTTCGGATTGCCAGGCGAGTACATTCTCTGATCTTTTCATGCTTTTTGGATATATATACTCTTGTTATAGACTAGTATACTTGATGCTGACACGACGTTCACACGGATCAGTGCCCTCTGGATATTTTCATGCGATGTTATCCCCTCGGATACATCGAGTATGTCATGTTCATGTACTTTATCATGGTCATCATGTACTCCATGTATTCATATTTATCCATGTGCACTCATATGTTATTCATGTACACTCATGACCATATGAGCTCCATGTATACAGTAGTTGTTATCCATGTGCAATAACATAACATGCATTGATCCTTGTGTATTGATTAGGGGAAGGGAGAGTGTAGTTGGTTATGTGATCATTATCCCCAATAGTTATCCATGTGCATTCCATAGCTGTATCCATGTGCAACCCAAGCTGTTTACATAACTAATTCATGCTCTGATTCACGTAGAAGGTTATATTCTTTATTTATCATAATTATATCTCAGCTTATATCTTCTCTCTTGTTGATTTCTCTTTACAGCGATTCATGTATAGTTTTCTATAGCTTGCTTTATATGTCCATTCCTGATATGAACTGTTGTGAGAGATATGTGCTCGTTCCGTCCTGACTGGGCATGTTAAAAATTTTACAGGTGATGATGAGGAGTACTGTCCTAATTATTATGGCATTGGCTTAGATGACACTGGCGACGTAGACCCACAGGAGGATCCCACAGTCGCTGAGGATTTGCCCATAGTCTAGCTGAGACTTAGTACTTTATTTTGTATTTTCTGTTTGAGACTTTATGAGTTGTACTTGAGATTATTTTTGGTGGTTTACACCTAGACTTTTATTGTGACTTTCTTGAGATTCTTCTTCTATTCCATCTTAGTATTGTGATTGAGTTACGTATTATTTTACTCTCTATTCATAGTTTATTTTGATTATGTTAGATATGGTGACTCAGGACAGCGTTCTACCGTCGACACTGCGGCGTAGGCTGGGCGTTCGTCACTTCTCGTGCCCTTGCACTCAGTGCGGGTCGTGACACGTTTTTAGTGGTGGCCCATACAGGTCAGTCAAATCATAACTAGTGTGATTCGTAGTGGTACTCGAACTAGAGTATCATTACAACCTGCAGTAGGATATAGGAATAAGTTAAGGTACTCAATCACATTAGGAAAACAATTCTTATCAATTCTTGCTGTTACTTGTCTCCTTTTTAAAACAACTGTCCTCCTTTGATAATTTTACTTATTTTCCAGTAATTGATTCCTTGTTTGATATGTCTTCAAGATAGTTAAGGAGACACGATTTCATCCCTCCGGTCCATGCAGGACCAGATTCGCATTAGTGCGATGTCGTGGTAGTACGACAATTTAGTTGTACTACTACGAGCCTGCTATAGAGTATAGAAAGTAAGGTGTTAGAATGAGAGGATACTCAATCACTATCAGAATTTCCTGAGAGATTCCTGGGATGACCCTTGAGAATCTCATTTTGAGCTTCGATTTAAATTCCCTTTCCCTTATTTTAATCCACCTTCCTCCCTTGATTCTTGCATCTTGTTTGAACTCTTATCACCAATACCCTTACTTCCTTGTGCTTAATAATGGTTAGGAAGATGGCTACACTTCTATATACTCATTGGTCAAACATATGGCTAGAAGGATTACATTAAGGAATTGGAATACACGGAGATTTTGACTAAGTTATAAGAGCTTTTCTAAAAGGATGATTTAATGATTATTAGTTTGTAAGTTGGGATATTACCAAGGAAATTTATCTTGAAGATTCTAAGTAGTAATCACCAGAGGATTATAAAATTATATTTTGATACTGGAGGAAAATAGTTAGAATCTATATAAATCGATTTCAGGAATTGATATGATTCATGAATTATTGGATTATGATTATACATCTTTGAACGTATATAGATTGGTTTGATAATGATCAAAAAAAGGGGTGGCAGTATGAACTATTAAATTGAGTCGTACAAGTTGCGATGTATATGTTTATGAAATTTAATTTAAGTGGAAGCAATGATATTAAAAAAAATTTGGTTAGAAGATCGGAAAGATATGAAAACGATTATTTGGAAGAAAAAAAAATCTCAAATTTGGAATCGTGTCAATTGATTGAAGATTTAAAAATCTATTTAGATTTTGGTTTTTGAAGTAGTGATTATGTTTCAATGACTTAGAAAGAGAAATTATGGTTGATAAGTGCGTTAAAATACTGAGCTGTAAATGCTAGATTGTCGTGATAAGCTAAGTGTCTATTTTGAGGATTATTTGAGACAAATTGAGAGTTTTAAAGTTATGAAGTGATATAGAATTTTATGGATTTATGATTCATTAACTCTGGAGTTTAAAGTTGGATTGAAATGTTAAATTTTGGAAAGGTTAGTAGTAATGTGATAAAAGTTATTATGAGATTTATGAAAAGGATTTAAATATTAGTCGTGATTAGATTGGAAGGCTTAGAGTGAATACAAGTTGAGGTAGTTATTTTGAAATTTCTTTTTTTTAAAGGAATGTAAAGGTAGGCCACCAAGGTAACCTTAATGAGATAGAAGTGTTCCACACTAATTGTCATATCACTCATGACTATGATAGTAGTATATACTCCAGTGTTGTTAGTCATCTGCCAAACTATGGGACTGTATCTCAATCTTGACTTACTCAACCTTTCCTCAAATCTAGATCTTTATTGTGACTTTCTAACCGTTTGTATTTGATCGTTCCTTAACAGTATTCTTCCTTTAGAACTGTGTCCCTAAATTATGTTACTGGATTCTTAATTAAATTTATTTCATGCTTCAACTTGATTTCCTTTATTCTTGTATTAGTTGTCACCTCTTGAACCCTTACCATGATACTAAATTACTTTCTGACTTAAATTCGAGATCCAACCATGACTCAATTCTTTCGACCCAACATGTGATGGTGTTCTTCTTATTTCCTTAAATGCTTAACCTTGTACCTTATCTGGATTGCTTGACCAGCTTAGCTAATGATCTTGGACTATTTTTCTTATTCATCATTACCTCCCTTACTTATATTTTGACTACCTTATGTTGCTAATTTAGCCTTAGTTTTGCAAGCTTATCTCTTTTTCGAGCTTGATCATGACATATTTTATTGGGTCGACCCACTAACATATTGTCTAATCAGAACTGGTGTATGATGGTCTGATCAACCTAGTGCACCTTGGTTCGCTTTCATATATTACTCTACGTGGATGAGACGCTAGGGCATATGTCTCATCCACGACAGTTTGGCAATTCTCTTTGAATTATTTTTGTCGTCTATGAACCACGTATTGTACTCAATAGCATCGTCTTTGAACTCTTTTGCTTTTGTCTTTCACCTATTTCAGAAAGACAAGGCACTGTACTTAATAGGTCAACCAAAGGTATCACGTTTAGCTTCCTTATCAAAAGGAGGATAGTAGCTTATTTCTATATCCTCACAGTATTCTTTAGGACTTCAATAGTATTGAATTCTAAACCCTTGATCGCGACCAGTTGACTTGGTCATTCCCTTATCATCCAATGATTGGAACCTTATTTAATTGAATTAATTCAATTGTGA
Source organism: Iris pallida (assembly GCA_029216955.1). NCBI lineage: Eukaryota > Viridiplantae > Streptophyta > Magnoliopsida > Asparagales > Iridaceae > Iris > Iris pallida. The sequence goes on from JANAVB010035597.1 coordinate 10,428, forward strand.
CATGGATTTTAAGTCTTGGATACTCGTGCCTAGACTTCAATGACCTCGTTCTCCATCTTGCCCAAACCTCGATTCATCCTGGATTTGATCAACTTAGATCATATCGAGACTATAATTTCTTATAGATATATATATATAGTGTGCTTGGATTTCAGTGTTATTGACAGTCATGCTTTAAACTTTCAATTTTGATCATCTTTAGAATAGTAATGCTTTATGGTTAATTTCAGTTGTTTTATTTCTATCATCAGTATTTGTATAGAATGATAGACTGCCTTACAGCCAGATGATTTATTATTTCCTTATCTTTTTCAGAATGGCACCCATGTCCAGAGTTTGTCCCCAATGCACAGCTGCAATTTCGGATGAGACCGAGATTGTACCTTCCCTTTCTATTGCTCAGGAGGTGTTAGTAGCCTCACCGGAGAATTTTCCTCCATCTCCTATCCTGCAGGAGAGGACGGCAGTTCAGCTGGAGACTGAGGGCCTTCATTTGCCTCCTAGAGTGGTACCCTATGCCATCCCTGATGGAGCTCATATTTACAGACTCTTTCAGGATGTACAGGAGGTGCAGAGACTTCAGGCTGAACTTATGAGAGAGCAGAGTCTCAGTTTTCAACTATTGTGGGATTACATGCATTCGAGGGAGGAGCCTAGTCCCAAGAGAGCGGGGAGCAGTTTATACCCAGAGCCTCAGGAGTACCCAGGCTTTCAGCCTAGACCAGCCTATCCAGTTCAGATTCCTGTCCAGCAGAGACCAGCTGAGCGAGTGCCTACCTGTGCCTTCTGTAAGAAGCTTGGGCACGTATGGAAGGACTGTAGGAAGAGACTAGGATTGTGCCTATTTTGTGGGTCAGCTGCACACAAGATACGAGACTGTCCTACTACACTTGCCCCTAGTCAAGGCCTACCTCCGGGAGAGAGAGTTCCAACTACCAGACCTAGTAGAGGTGAGTTCTTGACCCATACCTTATCCTATCTTGATGATTACTGTACCCTACCATAATGTTTGTATGCTTGATACCTTATGACTACTTTTGATCTAGTATAACTATAGTGGCTAGATGAGACCCCAGACTAATTACCTGCCATAATCATGTATGATATCTTTCCAACTGCATGATTTAGATAAGTTTTCTTAAGACCATGATTGTTGGGGATTTTAACCTAGAAGGGTAGGATTATTTTAATTTCGAGAATAAAATTATTTTAAGGAGGGTAGACTTGTAGCACCTACTTTTTGAAATAAGGGTATTTTAGTCATTTTAGCCATTTTAGTCATTTTGTGATTTTCTAGATATATTTGGCTTGTGTTTGTTTTAGCATTTGGTTTAACCTTAGAAAATCCATATTAGAGGCTAACCATGACATATGAGGATTATTTAGCTAATTAGAATTTATATTATGCTTTGGTTCAATTTAGAAGGCCATTTGACCATTTTTAGGCTATTTAATTAATTGGCCTTTTAAGCCTTCCTGTTAGTGGGCTTAACTCAACTTAGATAGAGAGGAGGGGCCCATGAACCAACCCTAACCCTAGTAGGAATAGCCTGGCCAGCCAAAAACAGGAAACCCCCTCCCTATATAAACAACTGCATTGGTTTCGACACCCTCTTTACAAAACCCTAGTTTCCAGCTCTCCAAAACCCTAACTTTCTCATCCGACCTCCGTTTCACCTCAAACAAAGTGCGTTGTGATCGTGGGAAGGAGGAGAACTTGCTGGAGCATTGCTAGCAAGGAGTTGGAGGCGTTTGCTTGGTAGAAACTGGTTGTCTCATTGATCGAGGAGTCAGTTTTATTGATATTTCAACTCTCAATAGGTAAACACCTAAACACTATAGTTTTTCCTGATTTTTCTTCATGGTAGCATGCATCTAGGTACCCTCGACCCACCTATGTAGTTTGGTGAGATTTTGTGTCTGTTTGATAGGCGTGTCGGATACGTATCGGATTAGGGTTTAATGTGTTCGATGATTTGTCTCTTAGAATTCAATATTGTTATTATTGCAAACTAATTTCGTGATTTGATAGGCCTAGATGTAGGGATTCCTAAACCCTAGGTTTGTGCAGGAGTTAACACATTTTCGTGTCCAAAACTGGACACGCACGCGCTGTACGAGGACCGTGCGCGTGTCCTGCTGCTGCCGTGTCCGTTCTCGCTGGATACGACGACTCGATGCGCGAAATTTGGTGAGTGGGTAGGGGCCATGTCTGACATGGTGCCCATAAAGTTTGGTTTGGGTTCGTGGAGAATCAAGAGAGAAATCGACGTGGCACTGGATTTGGCCTGTCGTGTGCGTGCCAGTTTTTGGCGTCCGATACGCGTATCGTGCGACTCGGACACGCGTCGTGTGACCAGTACAGACACGTGGGCATGTAGACCTATATGTGGGCTATATGTAGGAGCGACCACGTGGCGTATTTTGGTCTGTGTCGAGCCCTAGGTCACGTGACACGCGTGCACGATGTTTGGGTCATTAGGTTCGACAGTCTAGGTTCTGGTGTTTTGAACACATCGTGTCTTGTTATTTGGACACAACATGACCTGGGTAGCACCTACACACATGCATGAATCATTGCCAACCTTTAGTTTCAAACATCATTAAGTTTTTCGAATGTTTAGATCATGTTAGGTATTTGTTTGGGTATCGGGTATTCAAGTTCAGATTTTCTTCTCTGTTTCAGTTTTGATCGGTTTCCATCATGTATTTGATATGATTTTTGTGTATAATCAACCTACAGATAATATATGACCCTATCTAGGAGATACATGTTAGTTTGCATCATGGGGAAGGCTATGTTCGAGTTTTGGTTTTGGGCATAGGGTATTCGAGTGAGTATCAGTAAAGGATAACAAGAAATAGGTATTTTCCTATATCAGATGATTGAATGGGTAGGTTGATCTTGATTGGGATTGATTTCAGTAGTGTCAAGTCCAGTTAGTTGTTAGCAAGAATTAGTAATGCCAAGTTTAGTTTAGTTTTGTTGATAGTTAAATGGTTGGTTGAAGTTAAAGTAGAGATTTGGTTTTAGAAGTATATGTATGTGTGTTATGTGTTGAGAGAAATAGGAGTAAAGAGAAGGGTTGCAGCAGCAATAGCATGCCATAGGGCAGCAGTTGCTGGCATGGTAGCTACTGCAATGGCAGTAGCAACACAGGCTTGGCCTAGTGCATGTGTTTAAATGTGATGGTGCATTGGTTGAGTGGGAGGATTCAAGAATTGAGATTACCCTATTCTAAACTAGAAAATTCCTAAAAGATATCCTAGCCTAGAGTTTAATAGATATTAGTCTAAAGTATAGATATTAGATATAGGGTATTATGAGTTAAGGTATTTTGTGAATTACATTGGTTGTTAGGATTAGGTTCTTGGACCTAAGATAACACCAACTCAATACCCAAAATCAACTCTAAGACTAGTAGTGCCCTAAAATTTGACTTGTAGGCTAGTTGACCAAACTTGGACCTAGTTTGACTAGTCTGGTTGACCAAAGTTGACCCAAGGTTGACTTTGACTTAGATTGACCCAAATCATGTAGAATTTGCACTGAAAGTTTTCCTTATGATATTTTAGACTGTATTATGACATGTGGTTGTTTTAAATAGGATCTTATTACTCCAGTCCAGTCACTTTTCATCATCAGCAGTTCGGATTGCCAGGCGAGTACATTCTCTGATCTTTTCATGCTTCTTTGGATATATACTCTTGTTATAGACTAGTATACTTGATGCTGACACGACGTTCACACGGATCAGTACCCTCTGGATCTTTTCATACAATGTTATCCCCTCGGATACATTGAGTATGTCATGTTCATGTACTTTATTATGGTCATCATGTACTCCATGTATTCATATTTATCCATGTGCACTCATATGTTATTCATGTACACTCATGTCCATATGAGCTCCATGTATACAGTAGTTGTTATCCATGTGCAATAACATAACATGCATTGATCCTTGTGTATTGATTAGGGACAGGAAGAGTGTAGTTGGTTATGTGATCATTATCTCCAGTAGTTATCCATCTGCATTCCATAGCTGTATCCATGTGCAACCCAAGCTGTTTACATAACCAATTCATGCTCTGATTCACGTAGAAGGTTATATTCTTTATTTATCATATTATTTCTCAGCTTATATCTTCTCTCTTGTTGATTTCTCTTTACAGCGATTCATGTATAGTTTTCTATAGCTTGTTTTATATGTCCATTCCTGATATGAACTGTTGTGAGAGATATGTGCTCGTTCCATCCTGACTGGGCATGTTGAAAATTTTACAGGTGATGATCAGGAGTATTGTCCTACTTATTATGGCATTGGCTTAGATGACACTGGCGACGTGGACCCACAGGAGGATCCCACAGTTTTCTGAGGACTTGCCCATAGTCTAGCTGAGACTTAGTACTTTATTTTGTATTTTCTGTTTGAGACTTTATGAGTTGTACTTGAGATTATTTCTAGTGGTTTACACCTAGACTTTTATTGTGACTTTTTTGAGATTCTTCTTCTATTCTATCTTAGTATTGTGATTGAGTTACGTATTATTTTACTCTCTATTCATAGCTTATTTAGATTGTGTTAGATATGGTGACTCAGGACAGCGTTCTACCGCCGACACTGCGGCGTAGGCTGGGCGTTCGTCACTTTTCGTGCCCTTGTACTCGGTGCGGGTCGTGACACTTGGTCAAGGACTTGACCTCCTTGACTAACCCCTTCTGCAACCTCCGAGCCTTCGCTGTCTCACTGAGTCCCTCAACAAATCTGTCCAGATGGCATAACTCCCCAGCGTACTCCTCGATAGTCTTACTGCCCTGAACTAACCTCTCAAACTGCGACTCCAGGGCACTAAGAGCTGTGTCAGGAAAAAATTTCTCCTTGAACAGCTTCTTGAAGGCTGCCCAAGTCTGTCCCTCTGTACCGACCCTCCGGTCAGTCTGGTACCAAGTGTGAGCCAGGTCCTGCATCTGACTACCTGCCGTCTCAATTTGCAGTCGGGCTGGAATCTCCGCCAGCCGGAAGATCTCCTCGATGTGTTCTATCCAGTCATCCGCATACAAAATCTCCTCTGTGCCACAGAAGTCCCGCGGACGCATCTTCTGGAACTCCTGGATCCCTGTCTTCGGCTAATACGGCTGCATCTGGGCTGCCTGGGGCTGCGCAATAACTCTCTCCACCATCGTCAGGACAAGCTGTTGGGTATTCTCTATGCCCTGCTGAAAATGAGCGGACTGCTGTCACTGGGCCTCCCCCATCCTCTGAAAAAAGTCGAGCAACTGCGCTGCGTCAACCGATACCGAAGGTGGCTGCTACTGGAAGAAATCAGGAATAACGAGGGAAGGTCTTGGAACAGACGGAGGTACACCCCCGAATGTGGAAGAAACTTCGACATTAGAAGGTACCACGGGAGCTGCCTGACCGGGCTGAGCCGGACGAGAGGTGGCAGACCTCTCAGTGGTATCCCTCTGGCCGGAGCGATGGGATCGTGTCTGCATCATCCTGAAGACAGATCAAACAAGAAGAAAATTACTGAGAATGAATCGATAACGTCAAAGGAGGATAGTTTATTTCAAATGAAGATAATAAAGCAGCAAAAATTTTGATGATGGAATCAGATAAGAGTTTTACTAGGTGTGATTGAGTACCTTCAAAACTATATCCTTTATCCTACTGCAGGCTGTAGTGATACTCTAGTTCGAATACTACTATATAACTCAAGACCTGCATGGGATACCACTAAAAATGTGTCCCGACCCACACCCAGTGTAGGGGCACGAGAAGTGGGTACGTCCAGCCTACGCCACAGTGTCGGTAGTAGAACGCTGTCCTAGGTCACATACATCTAACAATTATAAGGTACCTGTACAGTACATACACTCTAAACGGAGGATAATACAGAAATGTGCAACTCAATCACAACTAAGGTAGAAGTACGATAAGATAGATAGATAATAAAAATCATCAAATGAAATACAAACAGGCGAAGAAGTCTAAGTGTCTAAGATAACATCTCCACAAAATCTAGTATAATAACATGATCCCAAATATAAACATAAATGTATCCAAATGAGACAAGACATCAACATAAGATAGAAGTCTAAGCTAACTAGCCTAAACTATAGGGGTGACATCCTCTACTGCTGATGGATCATGCTGAAGGTCCAAGTCGCAGGTGTCATCTATGGCAGCTCCATAATAGGTAGGGCAAAGGTCCTCGTCATTCTCTGTAATATTTTCAACAGGTCCAGTCAGGACAAAAACGAGCACATAATCTCAACGGTTCATATCAAGAAAGAAATATAAAGCATACAATAGAGTAAAATACATAAAATGCTGAAAGAATGTACATGTAGTAAAAGAGAGAGAACTGTAATATAAATAGCTACTATAAGTAGAGAACTATCAGTGACTAGTGATGTAGAGTACAAGATAGACATGTAAACGGCTTGAATTTGTATACGATTACATTAAAGAGTTTATACAATTACTACTTGGAATTGTTCACATGATTGCTTCTACTCACCCGTACCCCAATCAATACACAAGGATCCAGACAAGTTATGTTATTGTACAATATTTTACATGAGGCCCATAAATTGGTGCACATGAAGGTATACATGAGGGCTCTGTGAACATGAGAGTACATGAATCACAAGAGTGTACATGAATAATAAAAGCACAAGAGTACATGATGAAAGTGAAACGCACATGACATGATGTATCCGATGCTCCCGAGGGGGATAGCATCTCAATATAAAGATCCATATAGTACTAATCCGTGTTAACAATATGACAACATCAAATAAAGTAATCTAGAGCAAGAATATAAATTCTAACAAGTATGAAATGATCAGAGAATGTACTCGCCTGATATCCTGAGTATCTGGTAAGTGTAGATGTCCAGACAGAGTAGATGAGTCCTATTTAGAGCAACATAGGTCACAACATGTCCAGAATGGTAATATTGAACTTTACAATACATTCTATATGATTTCTAGGTCATTCTAGGCTAAAGTCAACTTTTGGTCAACTCTAGTCAACTATAAAGTCAAACTATGGTCAACTGTCTACAATATCTAAGTTAAGTCAATCTTAGTCCTAACCAATGTCTAGGTTAGCCAATACTAAGTCTAATCAACTCTATGCATCTCTATACCAAGGCATATCATATAGCTAACTTATACTCATAGCCTTTAAACCCCATATCCAAACACATTTAACATATACTACAAAATATATATATTCACATGTTCAAATATTCCTATATAGAAATGATAACTATATATAACATACCATGGCATATATATACCATAAAGCTACATTCAACTTACATATATATATATCAATCATATATTTTTTTTTTTCATATATATATATATATATATATATATATATATATATATATATATATATATATATATATATATATATAAAATATATATATATATATATATATATATATATATATACATATGAAATTACCATATATATATATACATACAAGTCATAGGTATCATACTAGTACATAACATATGTATATTTAAAATCAAATATATATATGGATATATAGACAATCATATATAGAGAGGGAAGGGCAGGGAATATGAAAACAAGTGTGAAGAGTGAAAGGAGGGGGCTAAAATGTGAAGGGGCTGTGACAGTGGGGTGCGTGACATATGTATATAGCAGGGGGTAGGGGGTTCAGGTGTGTCTATGTGTGTGTGTGTGTGTATAAGTGTCACAGGAATGAGGGTAAGGGGTGTGTGAGTGTCAAGGGTGTGACAGTGAGAGTGAAAGAGTGAGAGGGTGTATGTGAGTGTCAAGGGTGTGACAGTGAGTCGAAATTATCCTAAACATACACTAATGTACATGTGTGTATAGGGATATAGTGTACAGTTGCATGTTAGTGTCAAGTAGTGAATAGGTTAGTGATAGTGAGTGTCAAGCACCAGGTGATTCTCAGATTTCTACTCAGTTCTCAGGTTACACCAGTTCTCAGGTTACATGTGTAAGGTTCTCAGGTTACATGTCATGACAGAAACAACCTAAAACTCAGGAATTTAACCCATATCCCGGCCATGATAACATGTCTAACATTAAACTTTAATATTAATTTCAAATCTCAGTTCAATAACCCAAAACTCGGTTAACAGTTAAGTTCCAAATTAACATTTCAAACTAAAACAAAACCAAATCATATTTAAAACCCAGTCCACACAATATCAGGAACTGAAATCAACATATAAATATGTCCAATCTCAGAAAATATCACATCCCAATCACAAACAACTAAATCTGGAAAAAAAACTGTTTCAATGTTAAACTCAAAATCGAAATCTAATTTCTAACAAAAACTCGAAATCGTTAAATGAAATAGGTGTACAAAGGTAGGTACTCGTCCCTCGTGTCCTCACAAGTCTAAACATGTCTACGAAGTGGACACAATCATGTCAAAACTATCAAAATATACTGTGTCAGAAAATAGTGTAATGTGGGCCTCATGCGGCCATGTCGAGCTCGACTGGGCTCGACACACAGCATGAGAAGGGTCGTGCTCGTGTACAGGGGTCGAGGAGGACTAGGGTTAGAGGGTCGACACCCTGAAACACGACCACGACGTGTCCATGTGTTGCACGAGATGCGTATCAGACGCGACTGAACTGTGCTCACAGTGACAGGCAAAATCAGTGCGGGTGGGTTTTCGTGTCCGACACGACACATGAGTCCACAAAACTTGGAGGGCACATTCGCAGACACTTCCCCCACGTGTCCACCAAGTTTCGTGGTGTCTCGAGCTGTGTCGTATCCGCAATAAGCGTCGGGTAGCAGGACAGTGCACACGTGTGTCGTGCAGCGTATCCGTGCTCGTTTTTGACACAAAATTGACACAAATTCATGCTTAGTCCTTACAAAAAATGATACATACATATAGATCTACAATCCTATTCAAATAGATTTCAAAATAACAAAATAAATTTCATTCAAACATTTCATCGAACACTTATGCACACACACGGATACGTGTCCGATACGGACACCAAACTAATTCTAATTCCTGCCAAACTTCACCTAAAGCTAGGGGACACCTAGATGGATGCATCTATGGAAATAAATCAAGATTTAAAGGTGATTTGAAGGGTTTAGCTATTGAGTGTCAAACTCAATAAAAAAGCCACAAAATATGATGTCCTCTTCTTCAAGCAAAGTCAAAATGAGCTCCTCTCCTTGCAAGCTAGCCTCCTTCAACCACTATTCTAGATTTCAACCCAAGTGCAAAAGATTGGGATCAATTTGGTGGAGGAATGGAGAGATTTGATGAAAGGGGAAAGAAATTAGGGTTTCCTACAAGGGGTGTTCTAAAATAGGCAAGTGGTAATGAAGAGGGATTATATAGGATAAAATTAGGTCATTAGTGGGCTGTGGTGGCTGTCCAAATGAAGAGCTAGGGTTAGGGTTTCACATGAATGGGCTTTGGGCCAAGATCATTAGCTAACTAGCTCAACTCCTTAGCCATAAGTCCAAATAAAAAATCTCCTAATCCTTCCATGAAACTTACACTACAACAAAAAACCCCTTTTACAACATTTCATCTACAACACATCCTGAAAACGTTGTAAAAAAGGGGTATCTTCTACAACCTTTATTACAAAAATGTTGTAAGATACCCGTGCAAACAACATTTATATTCAAACGTTAAGGCTTCTACAATGGTCATTCACAAAAGTTGTGTATTACTGTATTTAACAACGTTTTATTAACATTATAAAACTTATTAATTTTGACAACGTTTATTTAATGTTGTCAAAGTTATTAATTTTGACAATGTTTTTAAAATATTGTAAAAATATCATGTTCAACAACATTTATCAACAATTGTAAATGTTCTATCTTTCAAAATATTTGTTCGAAGTTTTAAAATTAATTTTATTTTACCAATTTATATAAATGTTGTGTATGTATTATCCTTTTACAATGTTTAAAAAATATCGTAAAAGGGTTATATTCAACAACTTTTATAATATGTTGTAAAAGTTGTGAATTTTACAATGTTTATTCAATGTTGCAAATTTATCTTTATTTTGTCACTATAAATGAACATTTTGAATGTATTTATCTTTTTACTATTTTAAATTTTATATACATGCGTTTGAAAAAAAAAAAGAGGCACACCCCATTGTAAGTTGCACCTTTCTTACGCGCGCGTGTGTAGGGGGGGTATTGTATAAGATGTCTTCTTCTTTTCTTTATATTAGCTTGAGTTGATAAAGAACTTAATCAAATAAAAAAAGTATGTCACTTTGCTGCTAACAACAATAGTTACATGTTGTGTGGCACCAATCAAATATTTGCACACTCGGGAGCAGGCAAGCACTAAATATACGCAGTAGCGGCATTCATTTGCTGTAGCAACCGAACAACAGTAAGGCATAACACAACAGTAACATCAGTTGCATCTAATCCAATTAGTGTCCAATGAGTCAATACAACACCATAGTTTATTTTTTTGCACATGGACCCATTGCTAATTAATCAAGCATGTCCCTTTGTAAAATTGTTACATATCTACCATTTATAGCTCAATATCACCGAAAGAAGAGACAATTGGTGATGGTGGCCACATAGGTGAACAATACCCGTCGTTGCGACCGCGTATTGACAACACGACATTAGGGCTTTGATAATTTAATTGTTGAATATATTGTTGCAATACACAAACACTTGTTACAAGATGTGTCATACAAAAATTAATCTAGACATAAAATATAAAAATTATATACAATAGCAAATATGGATTGATGATCATATACAAATAATCATATACAAATAATTTTTTCCTCCAGCTTTAAGTCAACATAACATCCAAAATCTATTAATAACCAATATTCTATGTAACCAAGGATCATGAAAATTATTTTAATTATATGCACACTACAAGAAATATCTCATATACTTTTTTAGCACACAAGAATTTTCGTTGCTAAACGTAATATTTCGTAACAAATTCAACTTCGTAGCAAAATACACATTTTCGCAACAAAGTTTTCTCGTGTTACCAAATCTCCATTGCCTAAGCCTAGTGATTAATAAGCAATGATAAATTTGTTACAAAATAATGTTTTTAACAACCCAAAAATACTTCATTGCCAAATATTTTTATGGCTACATTCTTAACTTAGTACACTGATATTAACAACAACTGTTAGTGTTGCTAAATATTTAATTTCCAAAAAGGTTTAATTTCAACTTGATACCCTCAACTATTTAAGTTTTTCAACTTGATACCCTAAACTTTAATATTAGACAATATAATACCTCAACTATAATTGTATAGCTTGATACCCTAATGGTATTAACAAAAACATTCTAAAAAACAAAAATACCTACCCTATTCTCTCCATATTTCAAGAGAAAAAAGGAAACAACTTCCAAACTTGTGAGAACTGAACTGGCCCTAAACATGAGTCATGGGTCATAGAATTTTACCGGTGGTTAAAGCTACCAACTTCCGAGAGGGGCAATACATTGCAATTTACCTGATGATTGTCGGACCGATACGTAAGTTCTGGTACAAAAACCTGGCTTAAGGCTTCTGTACCCAAAATTTGAACATACCTTATGATATCCTCGGTGTGCCAACATTAATTACAATATATGGTCTTTGCTGCTCATAATGACATGTATGTTCAAATGTATTCACGTAAATCCCCTCCATCATCCCATTTATAGGTCTAACATAGTCATATGAAAACTATAGCACATAAACTCGACTCTAGACTTCTATAACTAGGAAATCCATTTTCTTTACTGGACTACCATCAAGTGCATCTTGCTAGCTACTTGCCTATGGCAACTGCTGCAAAGGCCCCTTGTGGTGTGCGTAAATTAAATGATTAACTAATATTCTGCAAGATAATTGGATAGTTGTGTGTATCAAGTTAATTTTTTTGAATAATTGTATGTATAATATTTGAGGATATCAAATTGAAATTAAGGCTTCCAAAAAATTGAAGTGGGAAATTTTTTGTTTTCCCTCTATCAAACAATTCGTCACAACATATAGTAAAGTAGCACCCCCCCACCCCACCCTCTCTCTCTCTCTCTCTCTCCCTCTCTCCCCAACCCCTAATTTTGTATCCCTCCTTCCAGAAAAAATTTGGCCCCAACTTCTCCCTTTCCCTTTGCAACCTCAAACTTGTCGGTGCCCACTACTTCTCCAAAGGCCACAAAATTGACGCCGCTCAGCGGAGTGGGCATCAGCAAAACCGTCGAGTATTGCTTCCCGAAGGACGCCAATGGCGACATGAACCGCGTCAGGCACGTGCTTTAGGCCAACATGTTGGCGTACACGGTCGGCATCGCCACGGGTGTCGTCGCCCCCAAGCGAGGGTTGCCACATACAAGGTCTGCTGGGAGGCCGCTAATTGTTTGTTTTTATCCTCTAATTTATGTGAATATTTTCCCTTTTGCACTTTGTTTTTTTTATCAAAGTTCTTTAATGGTTGATGATCTGTGGTAAGGACACAAATTGGATACGGTAACACAGACACAATCACCATATTTGGTGCAAAGTGAAGCCACAACTTTTCGATTAATTCAGTCTGTGCGTGGATCAAGCAAATCTTTGACATTTCTATTGCTCCCCGGTAAAGGTAGCATTTGTATCAAATTCCTGGTGAAGGCAAACCATTTCATTGCTGAGCTCCTTGGCAAGGATCTTAACCAATATGATGTGAGTTCTTTTTCTTTCTCACAAATGTTTAGAAAATATATTTTTGGGGCACATTATTTGATACTTAACTGTACAGTTTGGTTTTGTTTCTCAACTTTTCTTAATCATATTCAATTAAGTAGCTATTATACCACAAGTTACATCTCGTGGTGTGAATCGAGCGGTCATGAACCAGCTGGTATGTCTCTGTCGAAAGACCCATTTAGGGGGTCACCTTCCAGCTTATAATGGGAGAAAAATCCTACACACTGCTGGACCAGTGCCATTTAGATCGAAAGAGTTTCACATCATTCTAATTGATGAAGATGAAGATTCAGGAGCCGAGAGGAAACTATCTAAAAGTATCAGTAACTTACTTTGACTATGTTCCTCTATGTAATTTCATGGTAAAATAAGCACTGATTATTTATTCATGTATTGCAGGCGTCAAAGGGATTTCAAAATTGTAATCAAGCCAGATGCCCATGCCGATCTCTATTATTCTAGAGCTATTTCTAGCTGGGAACAGGCAGATGCTCCCCAAGATGCTCTTCCAGTCCTTGATATTGTGCTGCATGAATTGCCTATTGCCAAGTAATTGTTGTGCTTGTTACCATCCAACTCATTTCACCCACAAACACGTGGAAATTACATGCACTATATTATTTTGCAGGTACTTCCCAGTAGGTTGTTCATTTTATTCACCTGATCTTGGTAGGAGAGAGCAACTGGCTGAGGGTTTTAAAAGTTGGCAAGGTTTTACTAAAGCATTCACCCAACACAAATGGACTATCATTGAAAATTGGTACTGAATTTTTTTTCCCTTTGTTTATATGGTTTTTATATTCATATCATGTCTTAATAAAACAATATAAATGCATATTAAGTTTTGGAGCTTCATGTTCTGGAATTACACAAGTTCTACATTAAAGTTTAATACATGTTATTGAAGGGACTAGTACTCTGCTTGGGTGGTTGTAGCATATCATGCATTATTGAGTATGATTTCTCAAATTGTGTATAAAGTTCTACGATTATCATTGTTTAACATCAAATCAGAATGCTGGTATATGTTGTCATTATTAGTTGTTTCGATGGTATATGTATCATAACAGTTCTGATATGTTGTCCGTATATTTTTAGATCCGTGTAAATTTATAAAACCTCATGGCCTTCATACTAATGATTGCTTCATTATCTACAGAATTTAGGCATTTGCTAATTATGTAAGTTGCATATATATTTATTTATCAAATGCGTCATACTTTATACCTTTCTTTTCTGCTCCCATGTAAGCTACTCTGGTATCCAAGCACTGAGATGGTTGTCGCAAGCATAGGCATCTTTCTGAAAAATTTCTTTTGACTATATTCTAAGAAACGTAATGATATAGAGTTACAATCATGAAGGTATACCTTGTTTCCTTTCTTCCAAAGATATAGAGTTGCAATCAGGAAAACAGTCAAGGAAACAAGCACAAGAACAAGAAGAATAGCCATTGTTGCTGTTGTTATTGTTGTTGAAGATGCACTCGATCTATATGTATTCATTGATTTATATAATGGAAAGCATCTTTTTATTTTTAATCTAATTAATGTTTTAATAAAATATTGGTTGATGCTCGACTGGTTTGTCCATGTGTGACTCATATATCCTTTCTTCCTACTGTATCATAATTTTTCACAAAATGATGCAATATATATACGTACATGCACAGATGCATATACACACATCTGCATATAGAACTCCATATTGGAGGTTTCATACAAAACATGGTCTATTTTTTTACTGAATGTCAATCCAGTATAAACCGTGTAAGTCGATGCTAATTCATGCCTAAGGAAATAACAGGCGTGGAGAGTGTTTCAGAAACTGGCTTTATGAGTTATGTAGTTTAGGGCCTGGAAGAAGTGAAGGATGATAAAATATGTTATATGCATTTATCTTTGCGCCACTAGATGCTCAAAGAGAATTAAAATATTAAAGTGTGTATTATACATGCAAAAGGCATCCTAGTGCATAGTAAAATCTGTCTGCTACATTCACATGGATGAAAGCATGTAAATCTTTCACAAAATTAGTTAACCTATCTCTGATATTCATGAAATTCTATTATTGGTATTATATGATAAACCATGATACTTTAAGACAATTTAGTATTTGAATGCTTGTTTTGTGATTAAGATGGCTTGTGTTTGGTAAGCCAAAAATTGATGGTGCAAGGGTACTCTTGTTATGCAAAGTATAACGGTGGACTGGACGTTGCATAAAAATTATTAAATTTGATGGTATCAGGGGATTATATAGAGGATTTGGCTTGTCTGTTATGACTTACTCCCCATCCAGTACTGTATGGTGGGCAAGTTATGGATCCAGTCAGCATATAATTTGGAGGTAACATACTGAGTCTTTCTTCAACAATTAGAAACTAGTCTATTGTTCACATAACTACTTATGTTATTATATTTTATTTATTTTTGCCACTTATAGACCTGCCAGCTATTTTCTAACCAAGGCTATGATAAATTTTGTGATTCTTTGTTTTCTTTTCCTTGGAAAATATGATAGTTCTATGATGTTAGTTTCATAATAATAAAAGGTCCCATATATCCTCAAAGAAAACTATGAGCATGTTATTACAGGAATGGTTGAATTACTTCTTCTACAGTTCTTTGTAAGATGGTAGTTAGTTATATGGTTATACAGTAAGAATTGCCTCTTATGTATATAAGATAACTTATTGAGGGCATCACTTGTTGCAACTGTAAAGCTTGCTGTTGCATCCCGGAGGATGTGGGTTCAAGTCACAGGAGCAGCCTCTCCATGTATTGGGAAAGACTGTTGACATTTGGACCCTCCCCAAACGCTGCATTAGCTAGAACATCGTGGCATTAGTTTACGTATAAGAGAGATTATTCTGTTTAGTGCATTGCATTACAAAAGGCAATTTGTCTTCTGTTGAAACTCTTCAGCTGTGGTTGCCATAGTTTTTTTAATCTTTTTTAATTTTTTAATATATACACTTCGGTCCAAGTACAAATGTCTTCCTAAACAGTATCATTTTTCTTGTATTCTCGATCTAGAAGATCTACCATATCCTTTTTTTTACTTCTTTTCCATATGGAAGATAGAATCTTTCATGTTTGAAGTACTGAATGCTGATATATATGGTCATGTTGGTTCCAAGACTGTTGATTTATTACTATTCACAACAATCAATATACTGAAGTGTCTTTATAATTTGAAGCCTTTCACTTTTATTCTTTATGATGTCTTGAACAGGATGTTAAGCCATAGCAATAGCGATTAATAGGCTCAAGTATGATATCTCACTTTTATTCTTTATGTTGTCTTGAACAGGCTGTTAGGCCATGGCAGTGATCAGAAGAAAACTGTTCCTAGCTCATGGAAAATAGTTGGTGTTCAGGCTACAAGAGGAATAATTGCTGGTGCAGTGGCATCGTGTGTCACAACCCCTTTAGACACTATTAAGACCAGACTGCAGGTTCTTGTTCTCTTAAAATCTATTTGTTTTTCTCCTGGTTTTAATTTCTTCCTCGACATGCTATCCTCTTCTTGTTGAACCAGATTACTAATATTTATGATAGGTTGTGTAGTTTGGATGGTTGGGTTTGTGATATCTTTTGGTGACTGGGTTTGTAGTATTAAAATTCTGGCAAAGAAAATACACCTTATTTTACTACATGTAAAAATAATGCAGGAAAAGGCAACTTATTATTTTATTATGTCTGATTGCATGATGCGCCAAAGATACATTTATATATGCTCTCATGTCGACACCATTTATATTTATGATGTGGTGTGTGAAATGTCAATCCTCCTCATTTTTTGTAGTAATTTTACTCGTGTTTTCTCGATTATTATTGATGACATGCTGCCCTATTTTTTGTGAAGACCAAATTCTGGTTTTTTGAACATCTTTTATACATACTTGGCAATTTATAGCCAGTGCTTTTGGTCTTGTGGAATTTTGGAAATTTTTGCAAATATCTTGTAATCCAGGTTTTGGAATCAGTTGCATTTCAAAATTTGTGCTTCTAGTTTTCTACCTCCTTCCATTGTCATAAGTTCTAAATTGGGACCTAATTCCTATGGGTAGAAATAATGTTATGCTTAACAAGGCAACTTAAACGAGGTACAAGAAATGCTTAACAAGGCAGCTTAATGTTATGACTTAGGTTGCTTAGATGTTGATATTTTATGATTTCCATTCTGAACCATCTTTCCTTCAGTAAATACTGATTTGTTGGTTCCTGAATAATTGTTCTTTGGTACCTGGATCAATTATGTTACTTCAGGTCTATTCTCGAGCAGCAGCAACAACAACAACATCGGTAGCAACAACAACGAAAGCGAGAGCAAAAATTCGAAGAATGTATTTGTATTATGATTGCAACCAATATATTTTTATTTATAAATTATATTTTTTTTAAATGGGAACACAATCAACGACGTTTAAAAACTGTTGTAAGATAATATTTTAATAACTTTTCTAAACGTTGTAAATTTTACTTACAATACTTTTAAATCATTGTTGATATTACAATTACAACATACAAATATTATTTACAATGTTTGGTAAACATGATTGATTAACATATACATCATTTTCTAAAAGTTGTATAATATTTTTTTACAATATTTGTAAACTGTTGTACAAAATCTATGTACAACGTTTACTAAACGTGGTTGGTATTGTTTCTGTTACAACTATAGAACGTTGTTGAAATTATATTTATAATACTTGTAATATGTTTTAAAAAGTCTTCTTACAATACTTGAAAAACGTTATAGAAATAGTTTTGTTAGATTTTACAAAATTTAACAATGTTTGTAAATTATTGTGGGAAGAACTTCTACAACGTCTTCACAACGTTCAAACAAACGTTGTGGAAGATACATCTCCTTTTACAACCCTGGATGTAACCACCTTCTATTAAACGTTGTAAAAGTTCTTTTACAACATCTTTTCAACGTTGTAAAAGTGGTTTTTTCTTGTAGTGTTAGCCACACTCAAGTCAACTAAGACCAACTTAAGTTAGATTAGGGTTAGTCTCTTAAGTCACAACTAGCAAAAGTCAAAAATAACAACAATCAAGCAAATAATTAACAAATAATTTCAAGAAACCAAAATAACCAAGATACCCCTAGGCTAAAAATAATAATTAATATCCTAATCACATGGTTAGGCTTTAGGTCAAGCAGTCTCTAAGGTTACACTAGCAAAACACCAAAATCATAAGTCACCAATTAAAATAGTTTTTAAAAGAATTAAAAATTACCAAAAATTATAACATGATTTAAATCTCATTATTAAAAGACTAAAATTATAAAAGAGTTCAAAATTACCCTCATTTAGAAAAGTGGGTGTTACATATCGCCCACGTAGCCAACCGAGAGTTTAGCGCTCCTGGTTTTGTCATGAGAATTCTGAGTGGATTGACTCGGGAGATGACATGGATTGTTTGTCCCGAAACATAGTGGCGAGTCTTCTGGATGGCGAACACCAAGGCTAGATACTCTTTTTCCATGGGGTTGTACCGGTGTTCGGCCCCAACCATCATCCTGCTGAGGTAGTAAATGGCATGTTCATGGCTTGCTTTGTTGTTCTGGGCCAACAAAACGCCAAAGGAGTGGTCCATTGCTCGGATATAAAAAAAGAATGGTTCGCTTGCGACGGGTGCCACCAGGACCGGGGGACTTGTCAGATAAGCTTTGATGTCGTCGAAAGATTTTTGCCATTCTTCCGTCCAGACGTAAGAAATTTCCTTCTTCGTAAGCTTGGTGAAGGGTTGACATTTTTCGAAAAGGTTTGTGATAAACCTCCGGATGTAGGCGAGTCGTTCTTGTAGGCATCGAAGTTCTCTCAGTTTCTTCGGAGGGTCCATGTCAAGGATGGCTTTAGTCTTCTCGGGGTCGACATGAATGCCTTTCGCAGTGATGATGAAGCCCAAGAACTTTTCATTAGATACCCCAAGGAAGGATTTAGCGGGGTTCATTCTAAGCTGATGCGCCCGCATAAGGTCGAAGACTGTCTTCAGGTCTCGTAGGTGATCACCCTTAAGACGGCTCTTGACGACAATATCGTCAATATAGCACTCGACTGTCTTGCGAAGGTTTTGACAGAAGATGGTGCTCATAGCTCGTTGCTATATGGCACCAACATTCTTCAAGCCCAAGGGTATTACTGTATAGCAGTAAACCCCTTTGGAGTTCTGAACGACGTGTGTTTCTCATCGTCTGGGAACATCTTGATCTGATTGTAGCCTGAGTAGCCGTCCATGAAGGACATACGCTCGAAGCCATATGTGTTGTCGATCATTATGTCAGTGATTGGGAGTGGAAACTCATCCTTTGGGCATGCAGAGTTGAGATCCCAAAAATTGATGCAGACTCAGATCTTTCCGTTCTTCTTGGTGACGGGGATAATGTTGGCTACCCAGTCGGGGTATTGCTCTTCACGAATGAACCTGCTGTCCAAGAGCTTGTTGATCTTTTTGTCAATGGCGTCCATGATGTTAGGACGAAAGTGCCGCTGTTGCTGCTTAACGGGCTTAGCGTCAGGCAAGATGTTAAGCTTGTGCATTGTGACTTGTGGGCCGAGTCCCAGCATGTCTTCGTAGCTCCAGACGAAGACGTCTATATATTCTTTGACTAGGTGGATCAAGGATTCTCGGTCCTCCCCTACCAAACTCTTATTGATGAAGATGGGTTTGGATGAAGATCCATCTCTAAGGTCGATCTCCTCAACTTTGTCTTAGGTAGGGGTTTTCGTAATTCAAAGCGAGACTCCCATTGTGCGCCTAGGCATTGAGCCCAGGGTTCTGCTTCGAAGAACTCTTCTGTTTGATCGCCATCTTTATCTTCTGAAGGATGTACGGATGTCATGTTGGCTGACAGCACTTTCCTGAAGACTGAGCCGATGCTGGTGTCGGAGTCCCAAGTTGAAGTTTCAGATGAGTGAGAATGTATGACATCCTCTGCTTCTGATTCTTTTGGAGTTGTTGGAGGCGTGATGTAGCCTACCCCCTATCGGGTACGGTGATAGTAGTCTTGCGGCTTCCCTTTTGGTACTGGAAGTCGTAGGGAAAGGCGTCGACCTTTGCCGTAGTTCAGACCTAGGTCGCTCTTTAAGTTGTAACCCATATTTTGGATGAGATACTTGGCTCGATCGTTGTACCAGCAGATTTGTATTCTGTCGGTATCGGGTTCTGACTCCGTCGGTGTGAGGTCTTGGTGACGCTCGACTTTGCCAAAGATTATAGGCTTTTCGACTATGTAACCGACTCCTTGGTACTGGACGACTCGATTTAGATGACTCACGGTCGTTATTTTTGTTTGCAACGACTGTAGAGCATTATCTAGAGTGTACATGGTATTCCAATATGGAAGACTAAAATAGTTGAAAGATACTCTATTATTGATAAAATACGGGATCTTGTCCCGAGGGATTATATCATCGAGGGATGGGGCATCGATATTAGCCGATATGTACTCTCCAAGTTCTTCATCAGTGAGAACTGGAGCAGCCTTGGGAGGTTCAGGAGAGTTTTTCGGAAGCTTGTCCCGTGCTGGCTCCTGGGACTATGCTGAGAAGGATACCGAGGTCTTCTCTTGCGGCCTGACGGGTGCCGACAACAGAGGAGGTCTGTCTTTGAGCCGCACCTTGAGGGGAGCTTCGGTTGGTGTACTGGAGCTGGAGTCTTTCCCCGTAGCTTGGCTACGAGAGGAGCCGCGACTTGAGGGGGCTTGCCTTTGAGGCGTATCTTCAATGGAGCTTCATTGGGTTAGTGCCCGGAGAAGCTCGCGCCTTTCCGCAGAGTTTGACTACCATAGGAGCTGGTGTTTGAGGTGGCCTTCCTTTGAGTCATACTTTTAGGGGCACATCGATTGCCATATCCACCCATAGATCAGCTTCTACCTCGTCATCAGCATTATTGACTTCATCTTCGAGATGAATTGATTTGTACAGATCAGCGTCGGTGAAGAAGGCTTCAATCCCTCTCAAGGGATCGACATTAGCAAACTCTGTTCGGATGGTGCCGCTAGTGGACACGTATTTCATACATTGATGGAGGGTGGATGGCACCACCATGTATTCATCTATCCATGGCCGTCCTAACATGATGTTGTAGTTGACGTCTGCATCCACAACGTAGCAAGTTACCTCGGTCTGGAGATCACCGATGTGGCACTTCAAGCGGATCTTCTCCAGCGGCTCACTCTTACTGGCATTGAAGCCACTGATGGTAGTGTAAGACGCTATCAGGTGATGCATCGGGATCCCCAATGGATGAAGTAGAGTTTGGGGGATGATGCTGAGAGAAGACCCATGGTCGATCTGCATTCGATCCACCTTGATGGTACCGACATAACCTGTGTAATACAGGGGTCAATTATGCCTGTTGTTCTTGAGCAGCATATCCTGTTGGGTGAATGTGATGTTGGGGATGATCTCCTCCATATTATGCCAGTGTGAACATACTGTAGGATCGTCGTCAGGCTGCTTGACCTAACTGATGAAAGACTTGGCGTCCTTCAGGGCTTCGCAGAGAGCCTCCCGAGTATCTTTGGATAGGCGGAGGAGCTCGAATAGGGAAAGCCGTGCTGGAGTACTGGCCAATTGTGCCAGTATATCAAAGTTGTGGGGCTTGGCTAACCTCGGAGTGTTGTCTTTACGAAGAGGCCTGTCGAAGCGGGCCTCCTTCTGCTTTGTTTATCAGCTGTAGGAGATTGGGATGAACCTTCTACTTGGACAGATGTGATGATGATAGGAGGCGTCACTTCGGGTGGAACCTCCTCTGGTTGGGCGTTCTGCTGTGAACGTATTGGTACGGGCAGTTCTTCCTCAAGGGAGGAAGTCACGATTCGGCCAGACTTGGTCTTCTTGCCTTTGCTTTTGGAGGTAGAGGTTACCCCGGTTGAGTCAGCTCTTGAATGAGATCCGGGTGAACCCACATATTATCTCCCTTGGAAGGTTGACTACTTCCATTGTCGCCTTTGGGATGGGGACGATGCCATCTTGAGCTGTTGTAGGCGGTAAGGTGCTGAACTTGAGCGACACCATGTTAGCTGAGACTGTCTTCTCCTCGTAATCGACTGAGATGACGTTCGCATTGATCATGCGCTGTATGTAGTCTTTGAGGATGTAGCAGTCTTTAGTTGGATGTCCAATGAACCGATGGTAGTGAATACCTCGGGTCGTCGACTCTACCTACTTTGTCAGGACGCTTGGGATCAGGCAATTTGATTTTGTCGCCCTGCTTCAGCATCTCGAAGAGCTGTAAGGTATCCTCATCGTGGAAGGAGTAGACCATCTTCGGTCGTGGTGTGGTAGGAGGCCTCTGTGCAGGACCTTGCGTGCTATTAAACGTATTGACAGTCAATGCCTATTTCCCCTTCGCTTTGCGGCTGCTACTGCTAGTCGTAGTACCTTTCCCTTTATCGTTGAAGGTGGGGAAGTTAACCCTCAGAAGGCGAGCATTATGTGCCTTCTTTTCAGTAGCTTCGGCTTCAATAATTAATGCGCTCCAATCATGCGGGAGAGTGGAGTTGAGCCATAGCTTGATTACAGGAAGCATGTTCATGCTGCATGTTCCGATGAGTGCATGTTCTGGCATGCCCGGAGGCAACCTTAGACATGCTTGTCGAAAATGTTTGATGAAGACTCTAACGGTCTCACTCTCAGTCTGCCGTACTTCTATGAGAGATGACATGGTCATGTCCCTCCCTCCGTCGTAGAACCGATCAAGGAAGAGGCATGTCAAGTCGTCGAAGTATGATATGGAGTTATCAGGGAGATTACAGTACCAGTCGTAGGCGACTCCCTTCAGAGCCCCGATAAACAAGCTCGTGAGCAAGGCGTCTTCTTTTGGAAGAAGCCCCGTCTGAGACTGAAAGTAGGTCAGGTACCGGTGAGGAGAATCCTGTCCATCGTATGGTGTCAGTGTTTGTGGTTTATACTTGGAAGAATAAACCCCTTTGTTCTATTCGAAGGGATAAGGCTGCGGGAGTCCCATCTTCTGGCGATCATCCTGTCTACTTCGGGCCTCAAAATGCTTGCGCTGGTCTCTGACCATCTCGACCAAGTCTTCTGTCGAGCTGGGAGCAGGTGAAGGCGGTACGGCCTGGAGTTGGATATTGGAGGGAGATGACGCTCGCGGTGTAGTGTGGGGCTCCGCCCCTGAAGATACCCGTTGAGGGGGTATAGTTGATTCTTCGTTGGCCCTTGGATCGGGGCTGGTAGTGACAGGTGCCCTTGCCAGAGTGGTTCAAATGTCGAACACCGCCTGGGTTAGAATTTCTATGTAGGCAGATAGGGTTTTGAGACTCCCCTCAAGGGTGTCTATGCGTTGTACGATATCTAGCGCTGGAGCGTCTGATTCTCCTTCGTCACCATCTCCTGCCATATAAGCGGTCATGACATGGGTGGAAGTGGATGGATCGGTCGAGACTTTGCTTTCAACATTGCCTTCCTGTAGAGGGGCTTCTTCTTCTGAGGCCTCGTATTGGCTACCCCCAGCTACGTCATATTCGGTTTATGGAAGCGCTTCCTCATCTTCGAGGGGAGGGTTGTCAGAGGCTTAACTTCTCCCGGCCGTTGCTTTCGCCAGGGCCTTGCTCCTTTTTCGAGTGCGTTCGTACACCCCTGGGGACGGGGCCACTGTTTTGCTCTTCCTTATTTGAGTCTTGGATGCAGAGGCTGAGGAGTTGGTGGACGTCTTTCTCATGGATGAATGGGAATTGGAGACAATATGACAGGAGGCGATCTTGGGCTCCGCTTCATCTTCAATTGGCACTTTCTTTCCGAGACGAAGTCGGATAGGTGCCGTAGATTCTAGTTGCTGAAACACGGACTGTCTTTGTGGTGGAGCCGCTGTTTTACAACAAAAGCAGTTGATGGTGACTGTAGCACAGGTGTGCCCTGCGAGGGGCACGTTGTGCTTATTGGTCAGCTCTCCTAATCTGTGTTTGGGACTGATCGCATTACACAAATCCTGATGGAAGAGTTTCACTTTAACACCCCCATCAAGCGCATGGCAAGGCCAAGCACTGGAGTGGTCAAATGAATGATGTACCCCATGATCTGGTTCACGCGCATCAGATACGCCCAGATCATTGGTAGAGAAACAACATTTATGGCAACTTGAGTCTACTTCACGTGTGTCACCCAAGTGTGCGCATGGACTCAACATCGCAGTTGCCCAGCCATACTTGGTTCGAAACGCAGTAGATGCACCCAAGCGGGACAGAGACTTTGAGAGTCGACCCGTTTGTGGCACAGATGCGCCCGAGTCGACTCTATATAGCTTACCATCAGCAGCGTGCATGATTTTGAACGCATACTTCTGGTTTACTGTTGGCATAGCATATTCGTAGCATATGGCCCGTACTGCCTTAGATTTCTTTGTACTAGCCTGCTAAGGCACATAGTACTCTGAATCCAATTGTGCCTCACCATGACAGCGAGTGAGTCTGTTGAAGACAGATGTTCTCTTCTGCACACCAGAGCTCATGCGTTGGAGATTGGTTGCACCTCTGCTCCGTTGGCGCATCTTCTTCAGCTGGAAAGAACACGGTTGGGGAATGCAGTCAATATTGTGTTTTCCAGACAGATGTGCGGTACCAGTGGGTGCATCCTTGTTGCTGATAGCATCAGCAGGAAGGGCCATCTGCGGAGTCACATCCCCTTCAGTGATGGTGCCAAGCGCATCGGCCTTGTGCACCAATACTTGGCGAGTCTTCTTCGGCTTTGGCAGCCGCTTCGAAGGACTTGCGCTGCCTTCAGAGATGAACTCCTCATACGCCTGTTGATTGAGGCGCACCACAATTGTTTTATGGGAGGAGCCGAGTTTGATGTCGTCAAATTACGACACAACTTTCTCGTTGGAGGAGAAAGAAGTCCCCAGCAGAGTCGCCAACTTATTTGCCATCAAAAATACGACAAGGTTTTGTTTATTAAAACTTTTGTATTTTAATTACAAACAGAACAATATACAACATAGGTCTTAGACGTAGTCCTAGGAGTAGACTTTTATTTTTATCTGGGAACTGTATCGGTAGAACGAGTGGTAATGCGTTGACTCCGTTGACGATCTGATGACGATCTTGAACTCTCTGAAGGTCTGGGTTGCTCTGGATATCGGAGCGTTGCAAGGAGAAGCGGACGTTAAGTGTCTCTTCTGGCCTCTATATGTTGATATAACAGTCTGTCTGTATATCTCTCTCTCTGTTTGTCTGTCTGTGTCAGTGTGTGTGTCATGAAGGAGCGATCCTTTTATTTATAGATAGCAGACTGGCTGCTTAAGCGCGTATTTGTCGGATGCACCTGGACGTGGGGATGCCACGTGGCTGATGCTGGCGGGGGTACATGGACGATGTGCCCCAAGTTGTAGTAGAATTTGCTCGTACTGCTTCGTCAGGCTGCGGAGGAGCTGACACGTGGCAATTAACGAGATTTGGTTATTGTTGAGATCTTGGGTAGTTAGCATCCATTCTTTGGATAGAACTGAGTCAATGGACGCTTGGCGTATGCCTGTGGCTTAAATATCTTGGTTTTGGAGGAGAGTGATCTGTCGAGGTGCACCTAGGATCAGTGTGCATAGAGGCGATTTAGTCTATGAGTTTTAGGCATCATAAACGAGTCTGGGCGCATGGCTTTTGAGACGCATACAGAGCTTCACATCAGGGTGCGCCTAGAATCAGACGCAGAGGAGGCGACTTGGTCTCATGAGTTTTAGGAGCCATGAGCAAGTCCAGGCGCATGGCTTTTGAGGCGCATGCAGAGCTTTGTCTTCTGTTGCTTGAGATCATAAATGAGCTGAAGGGGCTTATATCCACTGGAGCGTATGTCATCTTCTGGACACATGGCCACGAGGCGCGTACGAATGATCAGTCGGCCACGTGGCTTATTGCTGACCCAAGGTGTAATGATGGTGCTGACATCAGCAATGCTTCGTTTTCTGCACAGCTAATTGGACGGCTCTTTGAATGCGTTACCGTCTTTGTCATTCAGCATTAAATATTTGATGGAGAGGGTTGCATTGGTTAGTTCCAATCTGGGCGCATGGCTATGGCCCGCTGGGTGCATCTATGGAGAGCGCATGATATCGATGGCGCATCTGCCAATGTGTCGCATCCTCTTTGGCCCGCCTGTTGAGTTCTTCGAGGCGTAAATGGCTGCTTTGAATTAACCGACTACGAGGAGACGGATTCATTTTCTATTAATACAAATTTATTACATAAAATTTGGAATGTTGGCCATTTGGCACTCGGGTGTAGGCTGCCCGTGCTTATAAATAGCCGTATGAGGGAAAGCTTTGCTTTCATTCTTCATTTCGATATAAAGATGAACTTGGCCGGAGCTCCACCTTGGCGAACTGTCGAACTCGAGCTCTTTTCGAGGGTGAAGTTGCGCTGCCCCAGTCTTCCCGTCGCTCTGAGCTTCTGTGATAGTGTCTGTTGCATCCAAATATCGGGATCGTCGAGTCCTGACACAGGTTGATAGTGCCTGTTGCATCCAAAGATCGGGACGGCCGCACTCCGTCGTTCGTTATGCTGGCAGAGCCATAGGCCGCCGAGTGTGTCTGTTGCTTCCGAAAACCGGGGCATCGTGCCGCGATTCTTGTCGAACTAGGAGAGCTCCTCCTCCTACTACACAAGGGCTGATTGGTGCTGATGCGCCTGCGCCTTAATGACGAGATGATGTGCCTGGATGAGACATCAGAGTGATGCACCTGACGAATGATGCGCCTGGCATGGGGCTCATAGCAGTTGCTGCGCCTGGCTGTAGCTTTAGGATCTTCATTTTTGTAGAAGTTCTTGTTTGTAAAAACATGTAATAGACTTTCATATGAAATAAAAAACCTTATTTTCAACGTCTTTAAACTTATACTTTTCTTTGCTGTGCCAAGTATCTGCTTGAGCTTCCTGACGTATTTGTGTTGGTCGCATAGTTGGGTTGAGCGCATATAAATACTGGCCTATAGATACGCCTGAAATTCTATGCTTCTACAGGCAAGACCCTATTTATACCCCCACAAGCCCTCAATGGCAGCCACCATCCCAATTTAGGATTTCCACCCATTTCTTTTATCCCATACTCTTCCAAATTGTCTCCTCCTTCTTCCCTTGGTGTGCTAAGGACTTGGGGAGCTCAAGAAGGCTTAGTGGAGGCTCTAGCATGGACTTGAGAGCCACTTCTTCCTCCTCCTTCTCCAAATTCATGGTACTTTGTGTATGATCTATTCTACATAGGTGTAACCCTCTAAACTTACATTTCTATAGTCAAATTTTATGCATTCATGTAAGAGACCCTCCCATGACTAATAGGAAGAAGTTTGAGGTCCTAATGAGTCCTATTGTGATGGCTATATAGGATTTAGTGTCCATTTGAGGAAGACTACAAGTTTTGCCCACCAAATGTTTGTTAAAATGTTACAATGGCCATTTTGGTTCTGTTTTTCAGTTTTGAACCCATGTATATCTTGGTTTGCCCATAGATAGGTATAATGAAGCTTTACATGCCATATATAAGTATATATATTAGTGTATGTACACATATTTATATGTATAGATACCTATAGCGGGTGAATGTGTGCCTATACATATGTATGACTGTGTGTGGACTATTGGATGCCCAGGATGAGAGGAAGACGGGTCAGTGAGTTAGGAGAGAGAATTATAAATAGACAGTAATGGCCATTGGGCATAGGCAACCTTGTGTGGCTAGTGTGCCTCTCGGGGTGATGCCAGGTTGTATGTACATGGGTATGTGAGACTTAGACACATGGGTTAGCTAATATTGTGTACGAACACCCATATGGGTAGGTAATGCATATAGGTATAATGATGAGGTAAGGGGATTGGTTATGTATCAGTAAATGGGTTTGTTAGGGAGTTCCTTGTGTATTATATTGGGGTTGTCAACTATAGATTTGCCGAGGCTATATTTGTATATGCTTGTTGCATGAATAAGGCATATAGGGAGGCAAACTGATATGTATATGTGTGAGAGTCTATAAAGGATTATAAAGTGAATAGGGGATGTGGGGTATAACTGAATAGAGGTTTTGTTATCAGCCTAAAAACTAACATTCGAAACCAGCCTCGAAACTGATCCTTGAGATCAGTCTTTGACTGATTTTGTATCAGTCGAGACTGATTTTGCATCAGTCTTTGACTGATCAGTACCTTGATTAGTCTTCGACTGATATGTGGATCAGTCCAAGGGACTGATATGGTGGATCATCCCGTAGGATTGATATATCTTGATCAGTCCATAGGACTGATGTATCTCAATCGGACATTAGACTGATTTCGAGTATCATTCCCAACTAATACGTGATCATTTGTAAAAAGTAATTTTGTATCACTCTTGGACTGATATAAGAAAGAGTGGATTAGATACATGATTTACTTGAATAGTGTACATATATATGTACGCATATATTATCTTGGGCTATAGGTGAACTGTATGCAGTGAGTGAATGAGTGAAGTTTCATGTGAAGGTTAGTGAGAGTTAGGAAGATAGAACATCAACAATTAGAGAGGGAGGGACAGCTTGGGAACAGGGCAATGTGGATAGAGGCTTCTTGGCTTGGCAGGCCTTGTTGCAGGCAGGTTTTAACCTACAGTAGGCAACAGGGGACTTAGTCTCACTGCAGGCAGGATTGGGGGCAGTGGCCTTAAGCCACTTGGCCTGTGAAGAGTTTTGGGGGTCTTGCCTAGCCATGGACAGGCAAGGAAGTGAGCTGCCATTGCTTGGCAGCTTCATATTTGGCCCTACAGTGGCAGCCATGTATGTTCAGGGACAAGAAGTTTCCTTCCTATATAGATTTGTGTGTGGTGTGGCAAGAGGGGGAGATGTGGCCATCATTTGGCACTCATGTGGCCATCAGGAGGTATCAGTTAGTACCAGGGGACTAATGGCTAATATTAGTTGGATAGGTAACTTAGAATCAGTCCAGGTCTATAGATTATCTTGTATCAGTATGATAGAGTAAGGCAGGGGCAGGGCACTGCCTGTAGGTACTGTCAGGGGTTTTGGTTCCAGTTGTGTAGGTCCATTATGTATGAGTTAGTATGTGTGTTTGATTTGGACTGACATATATAGCAAGTGTGTGAGTGTTGTGTGGATAGTTGGTAGATGTTGGACATACTAATAGGAGGTAGAGTTTGAGATACACTTAGATGTTAGAAAGGGTGTTCAGGTAAGGAGGGTTCCTAGGTGTGGCTTCATGTGTGAGTGCCTAAAGGAGCATCACACAGTCGTATAACCTATTAGAATATAATTTAGGATATTCACTTAGGAATTCACATAGGGTGTATATGTAAGTGGCATGTGTAGGGTAATTGCCTTGGATAAGTAAGGAGGAATGTGATTGTGGTGTGGTTTGTTGGGGTATGGTATTGATGCCATGGTACCCTATCTAACTCTTATGACCAAATGTTAGGATAAATAGATTTACCTACATATAATGGTTGGTAGTACCATAATAAGGTAATAGGCAATATCTAGTATAGAAAATAGATATGTATATAGATGATGGATCTAAGTAGGAAATAACTTGGAATAGGTTAGATTGACCTTGATATTGACTAGGGTTTACCAAGGTTGACCAGTTGACCAAAGGTCAACTTTAAGTCGATTTGACCTAGATTGCATATCACACACTAGATATCCATATCTAAACACATTTAAACACTAATTAACATGTATATCCAAAGACCAAAATTCTTGATCAATGGAGGAACAATATTGCTACTTTTGTTCAAAAAGATACCAAAGTGGATGACTGACTCATTCCATACTAGAAATAATCGCAGGAAATCCTTTGATAACACAGATTCTCACATCTGTAGGTCTTGTCACTCCACTTTGGGCCTCGATTCATATTCATTACTCAGGACGACAGGCGAGTACATTCTCTGATAGTTTTCATTTCTTGATCATTTCTATGATGCATGTTTATATTAGTGTTCTATCGTGATTTCGACACGATGGACACACAGATTAGTATTGTATAGATTTCTTGACTTGAGATATGTAGTTTCATGCTTAATAATTATCTCTGGACTAATGTATCTACTCTAAATTATTGAGATATGTGTCGAGACCTGGATCCATGTGTATTGGTCGGACAAAAAAATACCTACGAGACATGTGAATATACCGTTTCTACCCCATGGGCTTACTGGAATAATAGCGGCCACACACGGACATGTATGGTTTGCCGGATATTACCCTCTAGCCGTTCACATGTCAACTTGATATTTCAAAACACTGGTTTTAGACACAGATATTCTAGACTTGTTAGTTGTATACCTTGTATGACAGGTTTTCTCCTTTTATTACAAATCTGTCTGCTTTTACATTTCACATGTTCTCCCCATACATCTATTACTTTGTATTCACTTGTCTATTCTTTTGTACCTTGTCTCTTATAAACTGTTAATCAAGTATTGCATTATTATTTACTTTTTCATAGTACTTATCAATTAATTAGAACTGCTATTTGAGTTGTACTTCGCTCCAATCCTGATTGGATAATATTTTTCAGATGGCTTAGACTGTTGTCCTACCTACTATGAGCAAAGGGTATATGAGGGATGCATATAGGAGTCTGAGGAGGATCCTTCTCAATAGAGAGAGCCCTAAAAGTAGCTTAGAGTTAGCATTTCATATTGTATTAGATTGTTCTGAATGTGGGTTTGAGACTTATTCTTATATTCAGCATATGTATTTATTGCTATAGACATCTAAACTCATGTGTGCGATGACTTACTATTATTTCAGTTTAATCACCTTTATCTTCTATTCCAATATCGTGCTCTATCTTACTTAGATCTTGTGATTGAGATTATATACTTTATGTGTCACATTATTCCTCCGTATGGAGATGACTGGTTTTTATATCATATTGTTACAGATATTATAGACGACCTATACATCATTCTACCGCCGACACTGCGACGTAGGCTGGACGTACCCCCGTCCTCGTACCCCTAAACAAGGTGCGGGTCATGACATTTCATGTACAATTTACTTATTTTCGTATATTCTCTCTATTTACTGTTACATAGTATGTATCATTCTCGTATATTCTCGTATGATACATAGTCTGTATCATTTACTGTTACATAGTCTCGTTCCAATCCTGACTGGATAACTATTTTTCAGGTAATGTTATGTCCACCCTTTGGACTTCATGATGACAGATCTCGACGTTCTTTTGGATCGTGAGTTGACCTCTTGAGAGCTCTAGGCCATATTCTTTTCTATATTTATGTTTTGTTCATCGGATATGTCTCCGATACATTTCTTGATATGTATGATCATTTTATAGATTCCATTATTGTCTTTTTTTTATATCTTTCTTAGCTGTATGTGATTTGAGTATATGATGTTTTAGTGGATCGTAGACTATTCAGATATATTATTGGGTACTTAACATCGAACTATTATCGGTGTAGGCTGGGCATGGCCCACGTACTCGTGCCTGAATATCCGGGTGACGATCGTGACAAACTAGGTCAAAATTGGGTCCGGGTCGGCCCAGCCCGGCCCATCTCACACCTTGAGCTATCTCCCTATACGAAGACGACAACTCCCCGCACAGATCTTCTCTTCCTCCTATATTGGGATGACGAGTCCTAAGAACAAAATAGAGACGCTCTTTTGTTTTTTTAGATTGACCTTTGTAAAACCCTCTTCTAAAAATAAATAAATAAACCTGACCCCCAGACTTATTCCCAACCCCTCCTTTTTTTCCCACGTTCACTTCTCCCTAAAATTGCTCCCCTCACATCACTCTCCACCACAAACAAACACCATCTTCCTCTTCATTTCTTCCAAACCCAAAATTCATCCTAACCAGCACCATTCTCTTTTCCTCTCCATAACACAAACACACACACAAACACTAGCACCATTCTCTTTCCCCCTCCATAATACCTGTCCATTCGTCTTCAATTTTCAAGCACCATCACCACCACTTTCCCTTCAAAACCTACTCCAGAACCCAGACTCCTCTCGACCGCGACCCTCAACCACCCCGTGGCCGACCTCGACTGTGCGCCCTTTCGGCCAGTCCGACACCCAACCGGTGCCGACCTCCGCGACTTCCACCACCTCCACGACTGCCGACGGGCGCCGTCCACGCCGGACCCCCGCGACCCTGACCGCGCCTTCCAGCTGCCCCTGCCTTTCTGCAGCCTGTGTGCGCCTGATCCGCGGCCACCCTGCGCCTGATCTACGACCAGCCCTCTCGCCGGCACACCCCGCAGTCCCCTCCGCGATCGACCACCTTCGCGGTGCCCCACCGGCGTCTAACCTTCGTGCCGAACCCGCGACCCAAGCCGCTGCTGCTGTCCTGACCGTCCTCAATATGCAGTCAGTCCTGCGACCGCCCGAGTACGCTGCCGTGTTCGTCCAGATGCGTTCCCGAGGCTTTGAGCCGGTGACGACGCATGGATCCGAGTCCGAGGCCACCCTTTCGGATTCCGTCATCAACTTTCGGTATAATTCTTATCTGAGTAGTTCGTTCCTCCCCGTAGATGTAGTCGATGATGATTCGGTCTCGATTCCATTACGAATTCGAGTATTTATACGTTACTTGTGGATACTCGGAGCGATTGGGAAATCGCTAGTCCGATTTTGGACTTGGGAATTATTCGATGAAGTTTGGCTTTGGCTGGAATGGGTTGTGTTGGTTGTTCGGTTAGAAATCGGTTCCACAGTCCGATTTCGGATTAAGAATTGATTCTGGCAAGTTTGTGTGGGTTTGTTCTATTAAATGCGCGCATATATATATATATATATATATATATATATATATATATATATATATATATATATAATATATATATATATTATATTTATATATACGTGTGTGGGTGTGTGTGTGTGTGTGTGGGTGTGTGTGTGTGTGTGTGGTGTCTGTGTGTGCGTGTGCGCGTGCTTAAAATTGAAATGTTA
Source organism: Iris pallida (assembly GCA_029216955.1). Classification (NCBI taxonomy): domain Eukaryota; kingdom Viridiplantae; phylum Streptophyta; class Magnoliopsida; order Asparagales; family Iridaceae; genus Iris; species Iris pallida. The sequence continues at coordinate 43,142 of JANAVB010035597.1, forward strand.
GTTCTATTGAATTATTGCGTATGTATATATATATATATATATATATATATTATATATATATATATATATATATATATATTTTTGAATTATTGCGTATGTATATATATAATATATATAATATATATATTATATATATATAATATATAAAATATATATATATATATAAAATATATATATATATATATATATATATATTATATATATATATATATTTAAATATATATATATATATATATATAATATATTATATAAATATATATATATATATATATATATATATAAAAATGTATATTATATATATATATATATATATGTATATTTTTTTATGTATAGATATATATATATATATATATATATATATATATATATATATATCTATATATATATATATATACATTTTTTAATATATATATATATATATATATATATATATATATATATATATATAAAATATATATATATATAATATTATATACATTTTTTAATATATATATATATATAATATATATATATATAATATATATATATATATATATAGATATATTGTTTAATATATATATATATATTATATATATAATATATATATATATAATATATATATAACATTGTTTAATATAATATATCTGTGTGTGTGTGTTTGTGCTTGTGTGTGTGTATATATATATATATATATATATATATATATATAATATATATATTTGTGTGTGTGTGTGTGTGTGTGTGTGTGTGTGTGTCTTTTAAAAGAGAAATCTTGGTTCTGTTAATATAATTGTGTGACCATTTCCTATATAATGTACATATGTTTAAAAGAAAAATTACGTGTACTCTTAATATTGTAACTCATTTAAACATATATACATATATATTTTCGAAAACTTGGTCGTCACAAAAGTATACTTTATATACCTTACATTCTATTGGTTATTTAGATTGGCATATTTTTCGGTAATTTGAGGCTCGTATCCACCTTGACGACGACCGAAATGGTCGAATGATCCGTTAGTAAAACGCAAACACCGTACGTTGAGGCGTAAGCTACTAGCAATGTGTGACTGCGTGACCAAGTCTGAGACTCTGGTTGTCCCTACCTTTTGAGTTTAGTTTATTTTAGATTCGTAGGACTTGTTACTTGGTATTCCATATTTTAGGTGCAGGACACTCGTGCCTTCGGACTGGACCGTTCTCGGCTTAGAAGATCGCCGCAGTATAGTTTAGGATTTTTATTTTTATTTTTTTATATTTATGTAAAATATGTTGTAAGGGCATAGCCCTTTTTTTGTTTCTCTGAGCCTTGTATTGCGTAGCTTAGGAGTAGCATAACTCTTTCTGTGTTTTATGTGTTTTATGTCGATAATATGCACGTTAGTTTATCTACAAATAAAATTGGAAACGTTATTTTCTAAAAACAAAAATGAAGGTTTTCCTCGCTTAAATTAGAACGCATTAAAAATACAAGTTTTATATTTATATTCATAATCTCACGTTTTTTTATCATTAAAGGAAAAAGAATATAGTTATATATATATATATATATATATATATATATATATATATATATATATTCGCCTGGCCCCACGTATTAGAAAAGATTGAGAGGATGCGAGCTCCTCAGCTCCCTTCGTCGGGAGCTCCGCTGCTCCCCTCTCCGCCTATCCCGGCCGGATGGGAGGGTTGGCCGGTCGGCCTCCTCGGTCCGACCGCCCCCCTCTGCCTCCTTCTCCTCCTCGGACCCCCCCTCTCTTCCCCCTACCTTCCGGGTCGATTCGACTCCGCATGGCCCCATCCTCCGTGGGGAGTCTCCGCCTGGTCCCCTCCCCTTTGGGGCTTTTTCCCCCACTCCGCCGGTTCCCCCCCGCCTTGCCGTCGTACGGCGGCGTCGGCGCCATCGAGCTCGGTCCGCGACCCCGCAGCCGGCGGCTGGTCCTCCAGTCGCGCCCCCTCCCGCACAGGAGCCCGCCACCTCCCTCTCAGCGCGGTCCGGCCTCCTATCCCTGCGGTAGCCCCCTGCTCCCCCGACAGGGCCCGACCTCCCAGCCACCGCCTCTCCCCTCGGCGGCACCAGAGTGGCCCACTCTCTCTTCCCCGGTCTCGCCTCGAGCCCCCCGGAGACTCATCCCCCTCCTCCCGCCTCGCAGCCCCCTCAGGCTTTCTCGCCGCCGGTGGCTTTCTCCTCCCCCCCGTGTGTGGAGAGATGCTCACGGGCGCTCAGTGCTCGGCTTCCCCCGTCCTGGCTCCGGACGGTCGATCGTCGCCGCCACCGTCGTTCCCAACTGCGATGGTCGCTCGTCGCCGTCCTCGCGTCGTCCTTCCCCCTTCCAGCTTCGAGCTTCGTCGCTCCCTTCGATGCTCGCTGCTAGACTCCCACCACCATCGGTGGTAGGTCTCCCTCTCCGCCGAGGTCGAAGCCTCCTGCCCCTCCGCTCGCCGCAGCCCCCGCTATCCGGCGATCTCTTCGCCGTACGCCGGCTCCTCGTCGGTGAGGTAGAGCTCCCGTTCCCTCACCGACGGCCTCGCCTCCCTCTCCCGCCCCTCTCGTACTCATCCAGTCGTCCCCGGTCCCGTCCTCCCCTTCCGCCCTCCTCTGTCAGGGCCGGCCCCCGCCGGAGTCCCCCTCTTCAGACCAGCAACCCTCCTCCTCGGTTCAGCCTCCTCTTCGTCTCGCCTCCGCCAGCGCCGCTCTGGGCCGGCCTCCCCGTCGGAGCCAACCCGACTTCAGGCGCCGCACTGGGGGGGCGGGGGCCCGAGGTTTCCTCGACCAGAACTCCCCCTCGGGCAGTGCGCCTGCTCTACATTGGCCTGCGTGCCTTTGGGTTGCGCGCCAGTCCCTTCGGGTTTCGCGCCCGCATTTACTCAGGGCTGAACGCCCACGACCGGTCAAAAATTCAAAATTTTGAATTTTTGAAATTTGGAATTTTCCCTTTTAAAACTTCTGTGTTTCCTACTTAGTTTACTAAGGCCTTTTTGTGTTTTTTGCCTATGGTACTTTCTGTAATGCTCTTTTTGAGCCACTCCTTCTATTTTATTAAATTACATTTTTGAATATATATATATATATATATATATATATATATATATATATAGTATAAAACACGAAGATTTTCAAATAAATTGAGACGTCTACTCCTTCCAAAATAAATACAATTGGACTTCTTTTATACAAATTTACAAATATTGTAAAGCAGTGTTAGAATTGATTGATCGTTAGACTAATATGTTAAACAGTAAAATTGACTAGGACCAGTATTAGAGATTGCAACTAGAACATCGTATAAATGGTTGTATTAGAATTAAGACATATTTCACAAATATAGGGTTCAGTTCTGGGACTTAGCTTGAATATTTCTCTTGTCGTCGCCTACAGCACTGGATAGGCAAGTTTCATACTATTCATATTCGTGTTTTATTTAATACTTAAATGTACTGCATCAGTAGGACTATGTATATTGTATCGACACAGATTCACAGGGGCTCCCTCTCGGACCCCAGATTGATTGCTTGATTGACTCATTGACTCGGGGATTGGGGGAGTAGTGTAGCATCTGTGACCAAAGCCATTGTTACTGATTGCCTCTCTCGTGCTAACCCCTATTGCACAGGGGGTTGAGCCGTATCGTATACTAGCATTTGGCCAAAATGTTAGTATACACATTAAATCTACCAGCCAATCACAGATCTGCTATGCGCTCAAAATCACTATTGACTCATTGTAGATTCCATCATTGTAGCTCATTTTTATTGCCCTGCTGGTTCTTTATTATTTTTTAGAAAAATATATTAATGCTTTTAAACTGCCCTTGCATCATTTATTATTATTTAGAATGCTGAATATGGATATATGTTCTTGCTCCTCTCTGACTGGAGACTAATATTTAGGTGATTGCGACAATGAGGAGCTTACTATTAGTACCTGCTACGGACTCGAACTAAATTCTGAGGAGATAGCTGAACCCAACCAGGAGGCACCTAAGCCGAATACTGGCAGCCTAGTCAGTATTGTATTTAAGGCTGTAAACTTTAGTATAATTTTAGTTTGTTCCGGTATTGTGTTTGAATTATTAAATAAAAGTTTTTAAATTTTTATGTTTTAGAATGTTGTGCTTGAGTTAATACTGATTGATACAGCTTACTGCTGCTGTCTCACAACGGTGTAGGCTGGACATGATCCGACTGAACCCATAATCTTGGGATCGGATCGTGACATGTTTTCAGTGGTGGCCTATGCAGGTCCAAACGAACAACTTTAGGAAAACAGACTAGAAACAATTAGATCACTTAGAACATTGAAACATCATGACTCGTCACAACATAGGACCGATTTTATTCAAAATATTTTTCTATGTGTGTAACTTAGTTGGGATTGCATTGCTTATTTCCTAACCATTCCAAAGAATGGCTAAGGATATGCAAGCCGTGATTACAATTCAACGGTCTCTGAAGGATTATGTTTTTCCTATCTGCATATTTCTTTTGGGTCTATGCCAATTACTATTTTAGAAGTTTTGACTTCTCTTTTAGCCAACCTACCATCAATGAGTAATATTCCAAAGCTATTCCTTGTTGGTTTTGTTAAACCATTTTAACTTGACTTCCTTGAACCAATAAGACTAACTTTTTAGCCAACTTACCTAACAAATTCTCGAACTTTCATTAGTTCTAAGGAATTATTTTTTCCCCAAAATAATTTCGGTAAAGGTCAGTATTCTCTAAGTATTTTGCCGAGAATATTCTCATTGGCTTCATCCACTCAACTCAAAGCTCTGATGCTTCTATCTTGTCTTATGCCTAACTCAATTAGTCATAATCAAGTTTGATCAATTCCATAAGTTTAATATTTGAAAAGGGAAATATCGGAGAACAAATACTCCTCTTGCCAACCCCTTGATTCTCAAGAGCTACTAGAACACATATTTACCTTGATAAATTTTCTTGATTCCTGAAGAACATACATCTATATCTTTTTCTATCATGATTAGAACTTTAGAACTCGTTTGAATTTTTTCGAAAGCTCCTTGGAATTCCTGTGGATAAAGTTGAGAGAGTAGTCATCGACCTATTATGGCGGGGCAGCTGCGCACTGCAGTCATTTATTTGAATCATGGAAACTATGAGTTTACTGCAGCCAGCAGCGCACTGGCAAGGCATGGACCATAAGTGAAGTGGTTTTAGGTTTTCATAGGTTTTCGAATATTATTAAGACTATGTCCTCAATATCTAACCTCTTGAGTTGTTTCATCAACAAAGGATTAAGTTGATAGAAGATTCGATGATCTATCATTATTTGAGTCGTGGAACCAATGGTTCATTACAGCCAGATGTACACTGGCGGGGCATAAACTCTAGACAATGTGACTTCAGGTATGTATGATTTTCCTACTGAGACTATATCCCTGTTACAAATATATTATGTTTGGTCTCTTATCGCCATTGATAAATTTACCAGAGTTGTCTTGATTTGTTTAAATTTTGGATTATTTGGAATCTTAGCGACTAGTTTAATTTTTTAGAAATTATTTCTATAGGATTCATATAGGAATTCCACTTGATTTTCTATGATTGTTTTCCAACACCTATTGGCATAATCTCTTTCCTGGTTCAACTTTAGTACGTTGCATATAGTTTGTTACATATTTTGGAAGCTATAGATAGTTGTAGATAGCTTTATATATTAAATAGTTGATATACATCTTGTGGGTGACTATATGTATATAGTTGATAGCTATATGCGGAGAAACATAGATTGTTACCTATCCCATTTCTAGTAAGGGCATCTTTGGGATCAATATTAGTTAGCTAAATGGTAGAAAAGGTAGAAGAATACCTTGAGTAAGCTAGTCTTGAGAGAGTGGTATATCTTAGCTTGTGACTTATTTAGAACCATTGGTAGTGCTCACTAGTGCCTAAACCTGATTCAAACAAATAAAGGTATTTGACGATTTTGAATTTTATGATTAAAAGAAGAATTATGGAAGATAGAGGAAGACGTAGGTAGAGTTAGCGAGGAAAGTCTAGGATTTGGTAAGGTTCTTCCATGGAGGAGGTGAATTTGGATATATATAAACATGAGAATATGATGATCAAGTAAAGGAATACTTGACGGAGATCAACTTTCATGATTAGAAGACTACTGTACCCAGAAGGGACGGATATACCTATGAAAGGAATATCACAAACAATGGAATGATAGGTTCTAGAGAAGGGATAAGCAGTGAGGAATTGAGATACGACCATTGGCATGCAACTTTGGAAAGAAGCAATTGAGTTTGCAATTTCTACGAAACATTGGAGACTCATATTGGTTATGGTAAGAATGGTTGAGATTTTGTAATATTTTGCTAATGTGTTTGGATGAGAACGATTGATACTTGAATGGGATTAAAATTTGGTTAGTGATTATAATTTTGTCAATTAATTTCAAGAATTGGAAATTCTCGAATATAGATCATGGATCAACTTTAAAAGAATTTCTAAGGATTTACTATGACAAGTGAAGATTGTGACTTTGATATTGTTAGTTTTGGAAGAATGGCTGACAATTGGAAATTGATGTCTGATTTGATCGAGAGAAATACTTGAAATTTGAAATATATTTGGCATACGAGTTACATACGATGACAGATGGAAATTTGATTTAGATGATTTGTGATTCCAAATAGATTTAGTTTTAACACCTTGGCAGCTCCCTTAGTTTTCTGTAAATACTGGGAGTTCAGCTAGTTTAGCGAGTTAGAGATTGGTTTTTGCATGGGTATTAATAAGATGGTTATTTTGTCAGACATTTTTTCCTGCATATCCTATCTTCTGACCGTTGAAATAGTGATACGATATTCTTTCCATCCCCCTTGATCATCACTCAGTCCTT
>JANAVB010035597.1:55000-56006 GCA_029216955.1 Iris pallida
GTAGTAGATTAATACTATTCATTATACCCGATATAAATAATTAAAAGCGACCAGCAAGTCTCACATGTTGATGGAAGGAAGGTTCAAAACCACCTCAAAGAACTTCTCCAAAACTACCAGCAGAGCAGCTTCAGCAACTGCTGGTTATGACTGCACATTAGTTGAAACGAATACTTCCATCCCTGGATTTTCTGAAGTCCGCATTCCTTTTGCTGCAACACTCTGCTTCTTCAAAATGCAGCAGAGAAACCTGAAGCCCAGACCTGAATTTATGATGAGTTGAACACTCAGAACAGAAAGTAACCAGAAAATGATAGCGTTTTCAAAAACACAATTTAATATTAAGCCTAACTTATCAATATGAAGGTTTTTCTCTTCAATTGAATATTAAGCCTACAAATGAATAAAGTTGGATATAACCATTTCCATCGAAGAATAAACATGATTAAACAGAGCTCAATGAAACAATACAAGACAGAAATAAGCAAAAGGGGAAAAAAACCAACCAAATTCCCACTACAACCTGCATCTCATGCAAAAGGGATCAAATTAACACTCTAGAAAACTACTTTACCTAAAATTATCTCAGGTGCCCTGTAATGCCTTGTTACACAATGGAGTTATGGTCCTGATTCTCAAAAGCATAATACCAAAATCAATCAGCTTTATGGCACTTGTCTTAGGCAAGCACCTGAACTGCATCTCATCGTGTGAATTTCTCTGTACCCCAAACATTCATTCAACATAAAGCTGAGTGCATACACATGATGCCAAAAAGAACTCATGATTTTCAAAATTGTAGGAGACCGAATACCTTGCGGCTTGGAACTTCACATATTCAGGAGTCACGAGAAGAATATTTTCTGGCTTGAGATCAGTGTGATAAAGCGTAAATCACACACAAAGTATTAGTATTATTTAACTTCTTATTAATCACACACAAAGTAAGCAGTTTCTATAATAAGCACTCCATAAATTTGTTCATACATGCAAAAGTAAAGCAGGC
>JANAVB010035598.1:0-10139 GCA_029216955.1 Iris pallida
AGGACTACTGGCTCCAGCATTTTGGAGACCCTGAACAAGTCCTAAAAATGAGGCCCTCATCTCACTATATAATTTTTTTATAATGCATCAAAAATACAATATAATTAGTAGTAAGCAACTCAAAGCCCTAAATTTATAACCAAGTTTCAGGAATTATTCAGATTATACTTTAAACAACTGAATGCAGAATATGGATAAAAAAATTATACGCAAAGTAGTCGAAGATGAAATATCACTTCAGCTTTAGTCGCCGAAAAGAATCAAAAAAGAAGAAGGAGAAGAAGCAACTATTAGAAATTGAGAGAGAGATGATATTAGCTTAGCAAATACTCAGTGGAAAAGAAGAAAGCGTTTTAATTTTTTTTCCATATTTTTCGCAGGAGAAAGGAGATGAAGAGAGGGCTTAGAAATATGGTGATATTTTATTTTTGTATAGGTCTTATTTGATTTTTCTCTAGGCAGTCATAGACATCCCTAGGTCCATTTTTTTTACTAGGCTAAAAAAAACAGTTGCTTCAAAAAAAAAAAATGGAGGCCCCCTTAGGGGAGGAGGCCCTAGGCGACTACATAGCCCGCCTCCCCCTGGAGCCGCCTATGTCCCTATCGGACATGAAACTTTTTTAACACTCATTTTTAGCTCCAAAGAGATCAAAATATGTTTGAAAGTGATTTTGTGTGTTAAACTTATTTGAGAAACGAAAAAGTAATATTTCTTTGTATCAAATGCTTTCTTTGACATTTTAGATATAGTTACTACGGAAAACATGCGTACATATTAATATTATTAAGTCCGATGTATAAAATACGTATGTAAATCCGTATTGTATCAGTATTTGGATCCATGTCCAGCTAACATGGAGAGTCATGCAGAGTTGATGAGACTAAAACCTCCTTTGGCTACTTCAGAAGAGCTGTGAAGGACATCGAGTTTCGCGTGCTACACTTATTGAATGAGCGATACTAGGAAGGGTTGTTTTATTATTTGTTATTTGTTGTTATGGTTGTTTGGAATTTGTTATTGGAACAACCTTTTGTTACTTCCATTGTACATATACATGCACAATTGAATGAATTAAACACAGAAAAATTACTCTCATCTCTCTCCCTTTGTGCTCACATTTTCACATGGTATCAGAGCGAAGATCCTTCCTCTCTGTCGACATCTCCAGCCTCCAGTTCGAAAACATCATTCTCTTGGCCGCTTCCTAGGCGCATCTTGTCGAGATCGTCGCGTTCCTCTCCGACGAGGAGCTCTGTCCAGTGCCATTCCCAACTGCACCGACGTCTCTTCTCGATCGACAGATACAAGAGTCTTCCTTCATCCGACAATGGCTTCCCTTTCCTTGGTAGCCGCATGATCCCTCTTTTTTTCTTTTTTTTTCCTCACACAAAAAGAAAAGAAAAGGGAGAGGCCGAGAGAGAGAGAGAGAGATAGAGAGAGAGAGAGAGAGAGAGAGAGAGGCAGGCTTCTGGAGTGTTTTGCATAGGACTTTTGCTTCTGGAGTGTTTTTGCTCCATATAGTCAAAAGAGAGTGTTTTGGCTTCAGAGCCTTTCTGAGCCATTTAGTCAAAAAAAAAGTACCTATAGGATTTTTTTCCATAAAGTTAACTCCTAGAACATGACCTTTTAATACTTCAATATTCAATATTGGATATTGAAATATTCCAATAGGTCTCTTTATCTCTTTCAATATTCAAAGTCTAATTTTTAATTTTTCAATCTTCCAATAGGTCCCTTCTCCCAACATTACACCATGTGTGATGAGAATCTTGTTACCAATGTCACGCTGTCATCAATATCTATAAAAACAGATCCATATGCTATTCATCACTCAGATAACCCTTCTACCATTCTCGTCACACCTCTATTGACGGAAGACAATTATGGATCATGGAGTCGTGCGGTGACGATGGCTCTTCGTGCGAAGAACAAGCTTGGTTTTATTGATGGATCCCTCCCCATTCCGAAGGAGAAAGATGATGTTGCCAACTAGGGACGCTGTAATAATCTTGTAGGCAGTTGGATCCTTAACTCCGTCTCACCTGAGATTCGTCCAAGTATCATGTATGCTGAAACTGCAGCACAAATCTGGACAGATATGAAAGATCGTTTCTCTCAATCGAATGCTCCTAAAATATATCAATTGAAACAGTCAATTGCTGCCCTCAAGCAGGAAGGAATGTCGATATCATTATATTTCACACAACTTAAATCTCTATGGGATGAACTCAATTCCATCACTCCCATCAATCCGTGCATCTGTGGTAATGCTAAAAACATCATTGAACAACAAAATCAAGATCGTGCCATGGAGTTCCTTCAAGGACTCCATGATCGTTTTTCAGTTGTTCGTAGTCAAATTTTCTTAATGGAGCCATTTCCTCTAATTCATCGTATCTATAATTTGGTACGTCAAGAGAAAAAATAATAAGAGATAAATATTCGAACAACTCCCACAATTGAATCGGCAGCCCTTCAAGCATCTAAACCATCATATCGTCCTTCGGAAAAGCGCCAACGTCCTTTCTGCGACCATTGTAACAAGCATGGTCACACTCTTGCTACTTGCTATAAAATCCATAGCTTTTTCGATAGGCAAGTGAAGAAATCAGGGCCACCACCAGTCACTTTCGCTACCTTTGTTAATCAGATAACACCTGAACAATACAACAAACTTCTTGCTCTTCTAGCTAAAGAAGAACCTGGTGGACAATCAGTCCATTTGGCAAGTACAGTTCTCATTTGTTTATCCTCTGTTTGGTTTATTGATTCAGGCGCTTCTAATCACATATGTGCATCTCTTTCATATTTTTCTTCATATTTTTTCGTTCATAAAAATACATATGTTCAATTACCATATGGTTCTCAAGCACCCGTGACACACATAGGCACAATTTATTGTTCATCTTCACTTTGTCTAACGAACGTTTTTCACATTCCATCATTTAAATTCAATCTGCTATCTGTTTCACAATTAACAAAGTCATCAAATTGTGATGTACTTTTCTCTTTTTCTGAATGTATATTTCAGGACCGAGCAACGAAGAAGAAGATTGGTCAAGGTAGTGCTCCTCTTCTACTTGGATGTAGATTTTGGTTTTTTACTCTGCTTTCTCATTCCAGCATTGTAATAAATTTAATCTATGGCATTCTCGCCCCGGTCATCCATCTAGGTCTCGTTTTGATTTCATAGTTAAGAATTTCCCTCATGTTCGTGCAAATAAAATTTTTGTTTGTGATGTATGCCCGCAAGCTAAACAATCATGTCTTCAATTTTCTCAGAGTACATCGTGCTCTTCTTATTGTTTTGAGTTAATTCATGTGGACATTTGCGGTCTCTTTTCTATTTGTTCTAAAAATGGATCACGTTTTTTTAACTATTGTTGATGATTATTCACGGTGTACTTGGATTTATTTAATGACAAATAAATCTGAAACTTTTACTATGTTGGTTCATTTTTTTAATCAAGTCAAATGTCAATTTAAAACAAAACCTTTTCATATCAGCTCTGGTAATGGGGACATTTTTCTTCCTCAACTACAAACCATTCGATCAGACAACGGTTCTGAATTTTTATCTAAACAAATACAAACATGGTTCCATGACAATGGCATTATTCATCATCGCAGTTGCGTTTTCACTCCTCAACAAAATGACGTTGTAGAGCGTAAACATCGACATCTACTCAATGTAGCTCGAGCTCTACGATTTCAAGCAGACTTACCCCTTTCCTTTTGGGGTGAATTTATTCTCACTGCTGCTTTCCTTATTAACAAACTTCCAACTCCAATCCTCAACTACAAATCACCTCACCAGTTTTACTTGGAACTGTTCCATCATATTCTTCTCTCCACATTTTTGGATGTTTATGTTTTGCTAAAAATATAAATATTCAACATAAATTTGATAAACGTGCCAAACCTGTATTTTTGTTGGCTATCCTTATGGTCAAAAGGGATACCGCATATATGATTTCGTCACTTGTCAAATTTATGTTTCACGTGACGTTATATTTCATGAGTCAAATTTTCCTTCTCATGATCTCTCGTCCTCCTCATTCAACAATTCTATTACCATCACTCCAATCGAGGATGATGGAACTTTTGACTATACTGCACCACCTGATGTTCCCATTGATGTTTCTTCCAGTGATTGTCAAGCTCATTCATCTTCAACACTTATTTCTGAGAGTTCTTCCTCAATATCACATGACCCTATCCTTAATAAACACCCTCAACGTGTTCGTCGCCCTCCCTGTCATTTAAAGGATTATATTTGTAATAATATCTCCTTTTCTACTGATTTTCCACTAACAAATTACTTTTCTCTGTCTAATCTAAGTTGTTCTCATCGTGCTTTTCTAACTAATATCATTGACAGCCAAGAACCAACTTCCTATGCTCAAGCCATAAAATCTGCCGAATGGCGTGATACCGTGGCCAAAGAAATTCAGGCTCTTGAATCAAACAACACTTGGTCTTTATGCTCACTTCCACCAAACAAGTCACCCATTGGTTGTAAATAGGTCTACAAAATTAAATATAAGTCTGATGGATCTATAGAGAGATACAAAGCTCATTTAGTTGCCAAGGGTTATACTCAAGTTGAAGGAATCGATTATCATAATACATTTGCACCCTTGGCTAAACTCGTCACTATTCGCCTTCTTCTTTCCATTGCTGCCATTAAAAATTGGTTGTTACACCAACTTGATGTCAATAATGCGTTTCTCCAAGGCGATCTTAATAAGGAAGTTTATAAAAACTTCCTCCTGGATTCTCTCGTAAGGGGGAGACTTGCGTATGCAGGTTAAATAAATCTATCTGTGGCCTTAAATAGGCTTCTCGTCAATGGTTCTCTAAGTTCTCCACCACGCTTATCCGTCGTGGATTTCATTAATCCATTTCAGACTATAGTCTGTTCACCTATATTAGTAATCAGACTTCCCTTTTCGTCCTTGTCTATGTTGATGATATTATTACCACTGGAAATGATGATGCTGCCATCTCTGACATCAAAATATTTCTTGCTCAATCTTTCTCCATAAAAGATCTTGGCAAACTTCGGTATTTTTTGGGTATTGAGGTATCTCGCTCTAAACAAGGCATTTTTTATGTCAAAGAAAATACACGCTTGACATTTTATCTGATTTTGGCAAACTTCTAGGGTATTGAGGTATTGACAAACTTCTAGGGTTTGTGGAGGCTCCAAAATGAAATGAAAAAGAAGAAGAAAGCCTCCTTTTGTGGCTAGCCATATGGAAACCCTAGGAGTCTAATGGAAATGTCTAAAATGCCCCTTTTTGTTGTCATGACACTTAGTTCAAATTAGGATTGTTTCCAGCCTATTTTTTGGTTAATTCTAATCATATTCTTAACCTAACATGACTTAAACAAGTCTAGTTGTGCCCAACCTATGTTGTAGGTCCAGGAGTCATGACAGGTTCCCATAGGTTTACTAACCAAGGGTCAAATAATAGGCTAGTCTACCAATACATGCAACCATCCTATTTAATTAATAAAAATAATATACACATTGTATAAATAAATGTAAATGACATAAATAATTCTATTTAGGATTGTGGTAGTGACAAATCTACCCTCCAAAAAAAATATTTGTCCTCGAAATTAAGGACAAAACTACCATAAGAATACAAGTAAGAACAAGAAGAACAATACCTTAAGGCTCGAAGAGATATGGGTATCGCTCCCGCATGTCGTCCTCCCTATCCAAGGTAGACTCACCCGGAGAGTGATGCCTCCATGCATCACGAATCAAAGGAATAACTTGGTTCTGGAGCACTTTCTTCCGACGATCCAGAATCTTCACAAGCTGCTCTGGATAGCGGAGAGTAGGGCCCATCTCTAACTCAGAGTGATCCAATACGTGATTAGGGTCTACCACGTACCGTCTCAACTATGACACATGAAACACGTTGTGAAATCCCTCGAGCATAGGTGGCAAGTCTAGTCGATAGGCCAATACACCGACCTTCTCAAGGATAGTGAAAGGTCCGATGAATCGCGGACTAAGCTTCCCGTTCCGACCAAAGCGAATCGTGCCCTGTGTTGGAAAAATCCTCGGGGACACCATATTGTCAACCTAGTCACAAAAATAGACTCAACACAACAATCCTAAAGCAAACGATCACAATCAAACACAAACAGAAAACTAAAACTATACCTCGAACTCTAACAGCCTTTGGTGGCTACCGGTCCAATGTCGCTGCCTATCCTGAGCCACCCGAAGTCTATCCCTGATCAGCTTGACCTTCTCAGCTGCATCCACTACCATCTTTAGGCCAAGCAATACTCTCTCGCCGACATCGTCCTATGACAAAGGAGTGCGACACCTTCGTCCGTATAGTCTCAAATGGCGACATCTCTATACTGGCCTGGTAGCTGTTGTTGTAAGCAAACTCTACCAGGTGGAGATGGTCCTCCCAAGAACCCCCGAGATCTAGCACACAAGTGCGAAGCATTTTCTCGAGTGTCTGAATGGTTCTCTCCTACTGTCCGTCTGTCTGAGGGTGATATGTGGTACTGAACTTTAGCTGTGTGCCCAAGCTAGTCTATAAACTCCTCCAGAAGTGAGAAGTAAAGCGACTATCTTGATCCGAGACTATGCTCATCGAAACTCCGTACAATCTGATTATCTTCTGCACGTACATCTCTGCCAGCTTCTTCAAAGACAATCCCACTTTGAAAGGAAAAAAGTGAGCCGATTTGGTCAATCTATCAACGATGACCCAAAACGTGTCTTTCCTTTCCGAAGGTCGTAGAAGTCCGGACACAAAATCCATAGTAATGTTCTTCCACTTCCACTTTGGAATGGGTAGTGGCTGAAGCAAACCACCTGTCCTCCTAGTGTTACTCTCCGTCCCTTGCAAATATTGTTGACCAGGATAATGTCTCCTCGGTCATAATCTTGCAAGTCCTATCTAGTGGTTCAACAATAATATTATGTCTAAGAGCAAAAGAGACAGATATAAAACTGTGCGTAGTACCAGAGTCAAACAAAGCTAATACAGGAAAGGAATCAAGAAGAGCAGAACCTGCCACCACGTCTGCTACGGGCTCGACCTCCTCGACTGTCAATGCGAACGCTTTTCCCTGGGGGCTCCCCTTTGATGCTGGGCAAAGCACTGCTGCTGGGTCGGATGTGGAGGACCCCTCAGTTGAACAGCAGGTCCCGATGGAGCTCTAGTAGAAGGTGTTCTAGCCTGACCTCCCTGAGCTAGACGAGTAGGACAATCCTTCAACTGGTGGTCGAACGCTCCACAGAACATACATGCGTCTAAACTCTTCTTACAGACACTCTCGGGTGTGCCCCGGCTTCCCACAGAAAGCACACTGAGGAATCTGCTTCTGCTCCTGCTGATGATATACACGTGCTAGTGCCTGGTGCTGCTGAAGCTGATGCTGCTGGTGGAACAGCCTCTGCTGAGCCTAAGGACGCTTGGCCGGTCCTGCACTTGAACCAGCACCCATTGCATCACTGCTCCTCTTGGACCTGAGACCCAAGTCCTCCTCTGCAATATGGGCGTCCATCAGAATCTCCTTAAAGGTTGTCGTATGACGCCCAGACGTGCGAGATCTGACGCTGTGGTTCTGGCCCCTCCTAAACTTGTGGGCCTTCTTTCCAGCATCCTGAACCATGCCTTTGGTGAACTGGCTCAGATGGAAAAACTCTGTTGCATACTCGTCCACCGATGAGTTTTCCTGCACAAGTCCCACAAACTGGCCCTCCAGCGCACTAAGAGCCACATCAGGAAATAATTTCTCCTTGAAGAGGCTCTTGAAGTTCACTTACGTCAGGCCTGTCACTGTCAGGCGAGGGTCCGTGCGGTACCAAGTCAGAGCGATATCAAAGAACTGACCCGTTGCTGCTGCCACTCGCAGTCCCTCCGAAATCTATGCTAGCTCCAAGCTTCGCTCAACATCCTCTAGCCAGTCATCGGTATACAGGATCCCCTCTGTTCCTTTGAATTTCCGAGGGTATATCTTCTTAAAGTCTAACATGGAGCCAGGCCTCGCCTACTGTTGCTATGGCTGCTGGACGGAAGCGCCCTGAGTCTGAACTGCAGCCACCTTCTCAACAGCTGTGAGTGCCAACTGGTACGCACTCTCGATACTCTGCCTCAAAACCTTCGCCTGTCGCTGCGATGCCTCAGCTTGTGCTCGCTGCACCTCCATCATCTGCTGGAAGAGCGCGAACATCTGATTGGCGTCAGTCGATAGCGTAGGTGGAGGTGGAAGAGTCTCTGGTAGAACGAGTATAGGCCTCTGGACCGGAGGGGAAAGACCCCCAGGTGCTGCCGTCACTCCCTCCTAAATGGCACGGACAGTAGGGACAGCCTCCTGAACTACAGCTCCTACTGCCGGAGAAACAGGTCGTGAAGGATCGAACCTCTCCGATTCTGTACCGGGTCCAGCAGTCTGTGCTCGAGTCTTCGTCATCTTGAAGACAGATTCAAGCAAAGAGATCAATATGGCATAAGATAAGATATCATCAAAGAAGGACAATTAAATTCGAAACGCAAAAGAGTTGTCAAGATAATCAGAGATCGAAATTTTTTTTATATGTGATTGAGTAACTCCTATCATAACCTAGAACCAATATCCTAATAGTAGGCTCATAATTAGTACTCTAAGTCGAGTATCATTACAAAATCGTACTAGTTACGACTCTGACCTGCATGTGCCACCATAAAAATGTGTCACGATCCGCACCCTATTTAGGGACACGAGCACGTGGGTACGTCCAGCCTATGCCGCAGAGTCGACGGTAGAAGGCTGTATATGTCATCTAAAACATATAACATCTAGACACAAATGTATATAACCTGTCATCTCCGCACGGAGAAATATAATCACCACTCAATCACATGAATCTAAGGAAGATAAGTACAAATATGATAGAGATAAAGATGGAAATAGATAGACTGAAATAGATGCAAAGTCACAGCCATAAGTTTGGAATTCAAGACATAATACAATATCTCAAATAATACTACAAGTCCAAAATATCCAATTTAGAGTACAAGTCTAGTCACAGTCTAGCTAATCTATAACACTACTGGCGGTGCATCCTCTACGAGTACCGGCTCCCCAGTCAAATCCTGGTCAAAGTCTCAATCTATCCCGTACCCATAGTAGGTAGAGCAGTCTACATCTAAGTGCTCAAAAAAATAGTTATCTAGTCAGGATTGGAGCAAAGTACAAACGCCAACAGTAGTTCCAATGAATTGACAAATACTATAAGAAATAGTTATAATGGAATACAAGATAGAATATCAAGACTCGAAGTAAAATAGTACAATATAGACATAATATCATGTCATGGTGTGAGATATAAGGTAAAACTTGAATGTAAAGCAATATAGGTAAATCTGAGGTATAATGTAAATATAAACTGTGCCTTGAGATATTAGAGCATTATGTGATCGGCTTGGGTCCAGATTAGGTTGTTCCATTTGACCGACTGTGTACAAGTACATGATCAGGCCGGCCAAAATGGAAAGCTATGCACAGGTAGTAATAGGTCAGGCTACACCCTACGTGTGGTGAGGGTGAAGCTATGCACAAGTAGTAACATGTAGGATATTGTCACATAACCTCTAATAATTTTCCATCCCCGAATAATAAAATGGATCCAACCATGACACGTTATGACACGAGATTAAAAGAGCAGGGGGCAGCCCACTCCCAAGTTGGTGTCTATACAAGTACAAGAAACAAGATCGAACAATATACCTATATACCGGGTAAATCGGGAATAACATCTCATAATGGGATCCAACGTATACTAGTCTGTGTATCCTCGTGTCGAGAATCAAGTAAAACAGTACAACAGAACAGATATAGTAGATATCAAAATAATAAAAACTATCAGAGAATGTACTCGCCTGCCGTTCTGAGCAGTCAATATGAATCGAGGCTCAAAGTGGAGTCACAAGGCCTATAGATGAGATATAAATATGTTAATTCGTGTTTAAGAGTGTTAAACATGGTTTTCTAGTGTGTGGTATGCAATCTAGGTCAAATTTTACTCACAGTTGACTTTTGATCAACTGGTCAACCCTGGTCAAACCCTAGTCAAATCTAGGTCAAGTTAACCCATATCAAGTTGTTACCT
>JANAVB010035599.1:0-43946 GCA_029216955.1 Iris pallida
TACTTCTTAATGGTGCTTGGAGGCATGCCTCCAAGGGGCTCGAACCCGCGCCACTGCATCGGGTTGCTCCACCGTTCCCACAGACTACGGCCATTGGGATTAGTGTATATATATATATATATATATTATATATATATATATATATATATATATATATATATATAATCTATATATATTATATATATATATAACGACCATTTTATTCAAATAACAAAAAGTCCAGTACAAAGTCTAAAGCCAAAAACTTCATACACCATAGTCGAACTCCCATCTAGTGCGAACACCTAATCGAAGCTTTTTCGATTTGCCTATGAATCTCCATCACCACATCTCCATCGAAAACTTGTAACCTTCATATCGCCATTTGTTGCAATTTTTCCAAAGTACCCATATAATCGCACCCACTCCTATCTGTCGTTGATGAAGCTTCATCCTACGCCACCACTTGCGCAGCCTTTGTAATAATGAAGAACCACGTCCCTGGATTTGAATTATTTTGCATAATAGCACATATCTCCCCAGCCAGCTCTCCGGAGTTGATAATATGCTCCATGGTTTCGACTGAACTGTGGTCACAACAATGGCACTTAGAGGCCATGCTATACCCAATGTTCGTAACATGCTCATCAGTAGGAAGTTTGTAATGTAGCACCCGCCACAAAAGTATGGACCATTTATAAGGAATACATGTCCCCCATATATGAATGAAAGATGGAATGAGAGGCCACTGTCTTCGTGATATATCCCAAGCTGAAGCCAGAGTAAATCTTCCCGACGCCCTACGCCAATGCAGTCCCATGTCATCCTGCACAATGTGCTGTTCAGCTATGTCTCTCCCTTCCAGTAATCTTTTCCAGACATGAGAAGAGTTCGACGTAATTATCACCGCACTCGCATTCGTCTGAGAACAGTATTTCATCTTGAAGAACTGAACCCAAAGACTTTTCTGAGTTCTAAATTTCCACCATAATTTTATGGTAAATGCCTTCATGATGTCTTCTAGTCGCTTGATTCCCAATCCTCCCTCCGACTTGGTTCGAGCTATAGACTCCTAACCCAACCACTTTCATTTAGGAGCTCCTTGAATCGAACCCCAAAAGAAATTACTGAAAATAGCTTCCATGCGCCGCAACACAGAGCACGGAGGATTACATATTGCCAATGTGTACACAGGTATAGATGTGAGCACTGATTTGAGTAAAACCAATTTCCCCCTAGGTGACAAAATTTTGTTTTGCCATTCATCCACTCTCGCCCGAATCTTGTTAATAAGCTCTTCGTATATACCTGCATTGCGATGACCAGCTGCCATAGGGTAACCAAGGTAGGTAAAAGGAGGTGAACTGATTGCAAACCTCGTTCGATCAACCAGTTCAGCTATTCGTTCAGGTGGAGTCTTCGCCGAAACATAGAGTGAAGTCTTGGACACATTGATTTTTTGCCCAGATGCTTCCTCATATCTACGCAGAGTCGCCTGTATCAAGGATATCGATCTTAAATCACCTGCTGAGAACAATAATACATCATCTGCATATGATAGGTGAGTAATAGGGATGCATCCTCTAGGGGAGATGAACGGAGTGAACCCTTCGGTAGACGGTAGGAGCTTCAAGCTTCATGAAAGCGCTTCAGCCCCTAGGATGAATAATACAAGAGATAGTGGATCTCCTTGACGAACACCTCTATATGCATGGAAGTAACCTGCCGATTCCCCGTTGATAAGAGGAGAAAACCAAACATTATTTTGTACTCGTAACATCATATCCACCCATTTGTAATGAAAACCAAACCTGCGTAACACCTTAAGCATGAACCTCCAGTCCAATCGATCATATGCCTTCATTATATCTAATTTTATAGCAATATTCCTTCCTCCAATGCTTCTTGTTCATCTTCGCCACTATTTCTTGAGCTAGAACAATATTATCAACAATTTTTTGGCCTCGAACAAAGCCGCTATGTTCGGAAAAGATGAGCTTGGGCAGTAATGGAGCCAATCTAATAGCAAGAGTCTTCGAGATAATTTTATTCAAAACCGAACACAGATTGATATGACGATAGTCCTGTAAAATATTTCGGATGCTTGATCTTTGGAATCAACACCAGAGATGTGTTCGTAATGGCTCTGGGTAGAGAGAACCCATCGAAGAACATTCGCACTGCCTCAGTAACATCATCTCCTATAATCTTCCAACTACTAAGGAAGAATTTAGCAGTAAACCCATCGGGGCCCGATGCATTATTCATATCCAAGGATTTAATAGTATCAAATAGCTCATATTTAGTCGAAAGGGCAATTAGTCGATCATTCTCTTCGTCCTCGACCAAGCAGGGGATAACCGAAAGTAATTCATCATCCTCTTTAATGTCGCACCTCTGATATAATGCTGAATAGTATTCAACCGCACATGATTGAATCTGAGGTTTATCAATCAACAAAGTATCATTAGGGGTGGAGATGGAATGAATCCGGAGAGCCTTCTTCTTACTAATTGACGCATTCATGAAAATATGTCGTATTTTTATCCCCTTCTAAATCCCATTTCATCCTGGACTTTTGTTTCCAATACTCCTCTTCTATCCGAACTCGTTGTTTAAGAAATGCAGCAGCTTGAGCAAGGGCAACTTTGTTCATCTTGGAGCCGTCAGCTTCAAAAGCTAGGTCTGCAGCTAGCACCTTGTCCTCTGCTTCCCTAACGGCTTGAAATAGATTCCCATATGTAGCTCGACTCCACTTCGATAAAGCCTTCCTGCACGTATCCAAGAGTAGAGCAACCTTAGTGAGACCATGATGATGATCCACCGAGTGCCAAGCTCCATGAATTAGCTGCAGAAATTCTTCATGCTTAGTCCAGAAATCTAAGAAACTGAATTGCTTATTAACACCTTGCTGCTGAGATAATAATCGAACAACTATAGGTTCATGATCGGATTCAGTCCGATTCAAATGTTCTTCGATTGTACATGGAGCCAACTGGTGCCACATGTTATCCATAAAAACCCGATCAAATCGTGAAGCACGACGATCAGATTTATTTGACTTCACCCATGTATAAGAACTCCCTGTATAAGGCAATTCAGAGACACCCGCTGCCAATTGAAACTTAGCAAACTCCTGAATGGATACCGCATTAGCACGTCTGCCTCCAGTTTTTCCTCCATTCTAAGAACTGCATTAAAGTCACCACCAATAATCTATGGTAACCTCTGAGATCATTGAAGCTCTTGTTGGGAAAGAAGCGCAGAAACCTTTCCCCAAACCGGAGAGTACCTGCGAGAGGACCGAGCAAACAATGCACGAACCCAAAAACAAGCACACAAAAACAACCACGCAGACACAGAGAATTTTTGACGTGGAAACCCTTAGCGGTAAAAACCACGGGACGATCGGAGTCCAACCCTGAGAAGCCTCCACTAATGGAATAGAAGAATTATACCCTCTACAAACTCCTTCCCGATCCAAATCGGATCCCCACAACACTCAGAGACAAGAACAATGATCACAAGGCTACGAAGAACGAGAACGACGAGTAGAGATTACCCGAAATACGATCTCCTTCGAAAACGACCTTCAATCCTCCGTCTTCTTCTCCGAAGTTGCAATGGCACTCTTGCCTCCTTCTCTCTCAAACTTGTGTTGTCCAATGCGATAATGAGTTAGGGTTGAGAAAACTCAATATATCTCCCTAATCCCTGCAACCAACCTGGACCGTTGGATTAGATCCAATGATGAAAACTCATCCTGAAATCCGCTTCAGCCCCCCGACACACAGAGTTCGGCCAGAACTCTGTGTGGGGCAACCAGCACTGGATGGCCAAACCCTGGAACGGCCAGACCGAGTTCGGCCAGAACTCGGCCTGGGATCGAGTTCAGGCCCGAACTCGGCAGACTTGGTCCAGAACCCCCTTTGGGGCAGCAGCAGCAGTAACAACTACTTCCCGAGCTTCTCCGACATCGAACGGCGCTCGTCGCACTCCGGGATCTTCTCCACATAGGTTGGGAACCCCACCCACTCCAACAAATCTCCCCCTTCACAACTATGGGGAGGACGTCGTCATCCCGACGATCTGCCTGCAGTACTCAAACTTCTCCCCTTAGTAGAATCTTCGTGAACATATCAGCTCCGTTGTCATCTGTATGCACCTTCTCAAGCTCCGCGTCCTTCTTTTCAACCACATCCCGTATCCAATGATACCGAGTCTCGATGTACTTGGACCGGCTATGAAACGTCTGATTCTTCACAAGATGGATAGCACTCTGACTGTCGCAAAGCAAAGTATACTGCTCTTGCTTCAGTCCTATTTCCTGCAACAGCTTTTTCATCCACAACAGCTCCTTGCAAGCCTCCATCACCGCAATGTATTCTGCCTCCGTCGTCGACAAGGCAACACACTTCTGCAACCGCGACTGCCACGACACTGCTCCTCCCGCAAACATCATCACGTAGCCTGAAGTCGATCGCCTGTGTCTACATCTCCAGCCATATCAGCGTCGGTATACCCAACTAGCTTCGGCTCGTCACCACCAAAGGAAAGTCTCCAACCAGCAGTGCCCTGAAGATATCGTAGAATCCACTTGACCGCACTCTAATGTACCCTTCCAGGATTCGAAAGATACCTGCTTACCGTACCAACTGCATGAGCAATATCTGGCCTCGTACACACCATGGCATACATAAGGCATTCCCACAGCTGAGGCATATAGAACCCGCTCCATATCTTCCTTTTCGTCCTAGGTAGATGGACACTGCTCCTCAGTGAACTTAAAGTGAGCCGCGAGGGGGGAACTCACTTTCTTCGACCCGTCCATCCCGAAACGCTGAAGTACCCGGTGAATGTACTTCTTTTGGAACAAGTGTAGCAGCTTGGACTCTCTCTCTCGGCTGATCTCCATCCCAAGAATAGTCTTCGCTGTGCCCAAATCCTTCATAGAGAAGGCCGCGCCCAGTTGGCGCTTCAACTCCGCTATTCCTAGTGGCATTCCGACCCACTAATAGCATATCATCAACATAGAGCAACAAAATGATAAATCATCATCGGCAAAATACCTCACAAATGCACAATGGTCCGACGTCGTCCGTGCATAACCATGCTCCCCCATAAACGACTCGAACTTTCTGTACCACTGCCTCGAGCCTGCTTCAGACCATACAAGCTCTTCCTCAACCGGCAGACCAAATGTGACTTGCCCTTCTCACAGAATCCCTCCGGCTGCTCCATGTACAACTCATCCTCAAGATCACCGTGGAGGAACGCCGTCTTCACGTCCATCTGCTCGACCTCCAAGTCGAAACTGGCTGCTAATGCTAGCACCACCCGAATAGACGAATGCTTGACGACAGGCGAAAAGATTTCATCATAATCCA
The DNA here is from genome assembly GCA_029216955.1 of Iris pallida. Classification (NCBI taxonomy): domain Eukaryota; kingdom Viridiplantae; phylum Streptophyta; class Magnoliopsida; order Asparagales; family Iridaceae; genus Iris; species Iris pallida. The sequence continues at coordinate 5,367 of JANAVB010035599.1, forward strand.
CGCCTTTCCGCTGACCGTAGCCCTTGACTACCAGCCTCGCTTTGTATCGAGGGCGAGTAGCATCATCCGTCTGCTTCACTCTGAACACCCATCGATTCTTCAAAGCCTTCTTGCCCTTTGGCAAATGCACCAGATCATAAGTAGAATTAGTGTGCAAGGAACTCATCTCCTCCTGCATAGCCACCATCCACTCCTGCCTGTGTTCGTCTTCCATAGCCTCTGCGAAACTTTCGGGCTCTCCCCCGTCAGTCAGTAGCACATACTCATCCGGCGAGTATCTCGTAGATGGTCGACGATCCCTGTTGCTCCTTCTCAGTGGAGCCACTGGTGCTGGCTGTATACCGACAGCCTCCTCCTTTCAGGAACTGCCTCCCCGGCATGCTCATCCTCCTGAGGGACACCCTGACCACCATCAGCAGGCTGATGATCAAGGTTGGGAGCAACTCCATGTACCGGCTCCCCCATAACTGGATCCTCTGCGATGTCCTCTAGAAACTGCTCGAAGCGAAATGACTCTAACTCAGGCAATTCCTCAGCCTCAGAAGGCGTCTCGGAATCCTGAGTATTGGTCATGGTCTGATCCTCGACGAACACCACGTCCCTGCTTCTGTAGAGCTTTCCTTCCACTGGGTCGTAGAGTCTAAACTCATCCCGACCGTAGCCGACAAAGACGCATCGCCTCGTCTTCGGCTCAAGTTTGGTCCTCTCGTCCTTCGGTACATGCACGAAGGCCTTACAACCAAATGCCCGAAGGTGACTGTATGACGGCTCTTTGTCGTACCATACTTTGTCAGGCACATCACCCTGCAAAGGAGCACTAGGAGACAAATTAATAATATGAGCATCTGTGAGAAGCGCCTCACCCCAATAACTGCCCGGCAAGTTTACTTCTGACAGCAAACATCGCACCCTCTCCATCAGTGTCCTGTTTATACGCTCTGCTACACCATTGAGCTGAGGTGTCTTTGGCGGAGTCTTCTGGTGTCGTATCCCTTGCTCTCTGCAATACGCATCAAAGGGACCGATGTATTCGCCGCCATTGTCGGACCGAACACACAACAACTTCTTGCCCGTCTCCCTTTCAACGGAGGCCTGAAACTCCTTGAAAGTAGGCAGCACCTGATCCTTGGTCTTTAAGGCATACCCAAACCTTCCTGGAACAGTCATCAATAAAAGTCACAAAGTAAGAAGCACCACCAAGAGATTTTACCTTCATAGGACCGCAGACATCCGAGTGAATCAACTCGAGCAACGCCGGCTTCCTCGAACTTGGGTGACTCTGGAAAGACACCCTACTTTGCTTCCCAGCCAAACAGTGCGTGCACTTCTCCAACTTTGTAGACTTGAGCCCCGGAATCACTTTTCTGTTCACCAAGTAGCTCATCCCCTTCTCGCTGATATGGCCGAGCCGCCTGTGCCACAACTCGGTAGACGCATCACTGACTGCGTTCACCTCCTGTGCCCCCTCTGCGCTCCCCTCCATATAGTAGAGACCGGACTTCTTGCTTCCTCTGTCAATCACCATCGAACCTCTGGAAAGCTTCCACTGACTATTCCCGAAGAGACTGAAGAATCCCTCGTCATCCAACCTTCCAACCGACACCAGGTTGAAACGGATATCAGGGACATGACGAACATCCTTAACAAGAACCGCACCCGTCTTCGTTCTCAAATGCACATCTCCAACGGCAATCGCCTTCGACACATCTCCGTTGCCTATCTTCAACACGCCACAGTCGCCTGTCGTGTAAGTGGCAAACAGTGCCCTATTGTGAGATACATGTGCTGAAGCCCCTGAGTCCACCAGCCAAGAATTGTCATCGCAGGCAAGGTTAGTAATGACCTCATCACCTACGACGATCACATCGCCTCCATGCGTCGAGGTCGCCGTTGTAGTGTTCTCTTCTTGCTTCCACTTGTCGCCCTTCTTCTCCTTCTTCCAAGCGAAACAATTCCGCTTGATATGGCCCTTCTTACCGCAATGGTAACACTCTGAGTCCTCGTACCGACCCTTGGACTTCCCCCTGCTCTTGTCTCTGCCACCACCTGGACCCCTGCTTTTGCCCCTTCCGCGGCTCTCTGAAATAAGTACCTCTAAGTGGTGGGATGTGGATGAAGTGCCCTGAGAACGTCTCCGCATCTTTCATTCAACACTCCGCTCTTGGCAAACTCCAGACTGACCATGCCCTCTGGAGCAGAAGCGATCATAGATACTCGTACGGTCTCCCACGAGTCTGGCAATGTACACAGCAGCCACAGTCCCTGAACTTTGTCGTCGAACTTGACTTCCATAGAAGATAGCTGGTCAACCACGCCCTGGAACTCACTCAAGTGATCCGAAATAGATGCCCCATCCTTGTACCGCAGACCCATCATCGTTCGGATCAGGAACAACTTGTTTACCCCGGACTTCTTCGCATACAAGGATTCCAGCTTATCCCACAACGTCTTCGCGTGCTCAATATTGGCAACGTGATTGTACACGTTCTCATCAACAAACTGCCGTATATACCCATACACCTGTATGTGCTCGAACGTCCAGTCCTTCTCGGATTTATCACTGGGCCTCTCGGATGCAAATACGGGTAGATGCAGCAAATCCTTCATCTTGCTCCGCCAACAATGATAGTTTGTGCCATTAAGGTTCACCATGCGCACCGGCTTCGCGTCCATCTCTCCTCTCTGGTTCCTCTGTCAACTCCTGACACCCTTTGAACCTGGCTCTGATACCACTCTGTTGGAAAGAAGCACGAAACCTTTCCCCAAACCGGAGAGTACCTGCGAGAGGACCGAGCAAACAACGCACGAACCCAAAAACAAGCACACAAAAACAACCACGCAGACACAGAGAATTTTTGACGTAGAAACCCTTGCGGGAAAAAACCACGGGACGATCGGAGTCCAACCCTGAGAAGCCTCCACTAATGGAATAGAAGAATTACACCCTCTACAAACTCCTCCCGATCCAAATCGGATCCCCACAACACTCAGAGACAAGAACAATGATCACAAGGCTACGAAGAACGAGAACGACGAGTAGAGATTACCCGAAACACGATCTCCTTCGAAAACGACCTTCAATCCTCCGTCTTCTTCTCCGAAGTTGCAATGGCACTCTTGCCTCCTTCTCTCTCAAACTTGTGTTGTCCAATGCGATAATGAGTTAGGGTTGAGAAAACTCAATATATCTCCCTAATCCCGCAACCAACCTGGACCGTTGGATTAGATCCAATGATGAAAACTCATCCTGAAATCCGCTTCAGCCCCCCGACACACAGAGTTCGGCCAGAACTCTGTGTGGGGCAACCAGCACTGGATGGCCAAACCCTGGAACGGCCAGACCGAGTTTGGCCAGAACTCGGCCTGGGACTGAGTTCGGCCCGAACTCGGCAGACTTGGTCCAGAACCCCCTTTGGGGCAGCAGCAGCAGTAACAACTACTCCCGAGCTTCTCCGACATCGGACGGCGCTCGTCGCACTCCGGGATCTTCTCCACATAGGTTAGGGAACCCCACCCACTCCAACAGCTCTAACAGTCTATCCCAAATTAACCTGTGCCCTGCCTTCTTATTCTTCCTATAAACAATCGATAAAAGTGTCTCAACTGGCAGCATAGGATCAACAACCCGAACGGATATCGAACAAATCCACCAGCACAATATCACAGTTCGCTCTGGCCATAATCCAGATATTCTCCTTAGCATTAGAGAAAGTAGAGGAGAACCCCAGCTTGACCCGATAGCGAATAAGCTGCTCACTATCCACTTTAGGTTCAATGATGGCCACAAAATTGACTTTGTGTACTCTTATAAGAGTCTTCAGCCTTTTAAACGTCATGGGGTTGGCAACTCCTCGGACGTTCCATATAATGAAATTAAACATTAAGGGTTTGGGAGATACCAGTGTTTGCCTTGCTTGCAGTCGAGCACGTAGTTCGATCAGATGGTTCCACCAGCTTCTTTCCCTTCTTAGCTCGCTTTTGAATATATTCCGTTTCAGTCAAAGTGTCATGTTACGAAGGCTCTTGAGGCATGTATAGCAGTCCACTGCCTGATTCAGCATTTTTTTATGATCCGAACTCAATGCTCCCCCTATGGGCTCCTTCGTTTCATCGCCACCCCCGACCATGAAGTTCTTCCTCAATAATATCCGCCCAGTTACTATGAAGCCCCCGAACTTCTCCTTCCTCCATATCCTCCAATAAAGAGGAATTAACATCAGTAGTGGCCTGATTAGGAATGACCACCGCCGTCATGTCATCGTGAGGATCCACACAATCCTCTGAGCCAGGGGTAACTTCCGATTGCACGTTGCTGATTGCACACTTGGAGCCAAAGAATTAACTCCTGGGGGGATGTGAGATGGCGGCATAATGGGTTCGACTTGAGTAGCTGTAGGATAATTATTAAATACCCCACCCGAGGGATTAGAGTCTTCATTAATGGCAGTTTGGTCGGCATCCGCTCTTGGTAAAATCGATGTGACCTACGAGTGTGTAGGAACCCGATGCGTGGCCGTCGGTGCATTGATGACAGTTTCAGTTAACCCCTCTTGTATGACGGCCTTTCCTTTGTTCTTGAGCTTACATGAGTCCACAGTATGTCCTTGGTGAAAACAATAATTGCAATATAAAGGTCATATTCTATGCTTTGCCAAAAACTCCTCCCCTTAGCTAAGTTAATGCGGACTCGTCTTTGCAAAGGCTTCCCTGCATCAATCTCAACAAAGACCTTTGCCATACTAGGGCGGGCCAGTTCTTCTGTGGCTCAATCAATCTTGAGTGGAGTCCCAAACGTTGATGTAATAGCAAAGAGCGCGTCTTTGGCATATAGGTGAGGCAGTAAATCTGGGAGATTAACCCACACAGGCATGAAAGCAGATTCAATTAAAGGCGTGAAATCAGATTCCCACTTGAATATACGCATAGGAGCACGAGCAATGAACCACATCTCCTTAGAACGAAGCCGTAGATAGTCTTCCTCAATAGATGGTCGAATCAGTATGTGTTTACGATCAATGACACAGGCCTTAATAGATCCCTTGAACTTGAACCCTTGTAGAACTTTATGAATGACCTCGATCGGGGGTTTATTATGCGAGAACTTCCAATGAGAGCATATTTCAATGGAGAAGCAAGGGCTTCTTCTTCTATTCAGTAAACGAGATCGCTGGCGCTCCTTTAAAGAAAGACACCACGCGAGCAACGAGTCTAGGAGGAGCATCACTCGGCCGGCGACCGCATCCGCAAAGGACTTGGGGCGCAGCCATGAGGACGTCGGCTAGCCGGGCAAGCCGGAGTCGACGGAGGAGAAGAAATTGCAAGATTCACCACCGCGGCGCTAGGTTGCTCACGCGAGTCCTCTATATATATATTATATTTTTTTTCATCCTCTTATATATATATATATATATATATATATATATATATATATATATATATATATATATAATATATATATATATATATATATAAGAGGATGATATAAATATGATATATATATATTAATATATATATAATATATATATCTATAATATATATTATATATATTTATATATATATATATATATATAATATATATAAAATATAATAATATATATATATAATATATATATATATTATATATATATAAAATATATAATATATAATATATATATATATATTATTATATATAATTTTATTTTATAATATATATATATATATATATATATAATATATAATATATAAATTATCTATATAAGATTATATGTATAAGATTATATATTAATATATATATATAATATATATATATCTATATAATATATATATATATATATATATGTGACCCAAACTGGATCATAGTCAACCTGATTTAGATAATTAACAACTGTATCTGATATGATCTAATACGGCACATCAAGTTCAAGACAGAACATCACCTGATATCTGATATGATCCAATATGACACATCAAGTTCAAGACAGACGTCGTCTACAAGTAGTTGCATTGCAAATGTAATTCGTTCTCAGTCTGTAATTTTTGATTTATTAACTTAGGAAAATATGTACATTGAGTCGCACTATGTCATCTCAACACTTAAACATATTTCTCCAAGCTCCACCATACAAACAAACTAATTCCTGAACCAAACCAAACCACTTTGGTCTGAGGCAGACCAAACTCGGGCCGAACTCGGGCCGAACTCGGTCTAAGACAGAACTCGGGCAGAACTCGGCCTCCTTAAAATCAGCAATCCTAATTTTTGAAGTTACGTATAGTCAACTCTAGAGGGGGTAAAAGATTTTGTGTCAAAAATAACCAATTAAAAATTTAACTCTATGCCAGTCCATAAGCAACTACCAATAGAATATAATCAGAGTAGTAATGCAAAAATTAAGAGATATCAGAAGAGCATATGCAAACACAGTAATTTTACCTGGTTTTCCTCGTGGAGGACTAATCCAGGCCTGAGAACTCTCGCTCAGGATTGAAATCTAGTATTTATGAAATTAGGGGCAGACACGTGTCTTTACTTAGAAGAGCACATCAACTTCTTACAACTTCGCAGAGGCGAAACTTGGAATTGTACAAGTGACTTCTTTCAACTCTTGTACAGAACTTCTAGCTGAATCGCACTTGAGCACTTTGTGGCTTACGAAGGCTATTAGATTGGAAGAGTAAGGCTTAGAATGTATAAGGCTTAGAAGATTGAGAGTGAGAGATGATTTGAAATGAGAGAAATCAAGCCCTATATATACTAGTCAGTGGAGGCAGAGTTCGACCAGAATTCTGTCCCAAATATTCAAAAATTCGAACGTTGGACAACTCGTAGCAAGGTGTTCCTAAAATTTAGGTTGCTAATTTTTAAGAGAAAAAGTTCAGCCCAAGTTCTGCCATAGACAAAGTTCGGCCCGAGTTCTTCCATAGGCAGAGTTCGGCCCGAACTCTGTCTCCTAGAGACCAGAAGTTCTAAAGGGCTATGGAGCTTTGGTTTGGTTCAGGGATTGTTTAATTTTGTATGGTAGAGCTTGGAGTAGTAAGTCTAGGGGTTGAGATGACTCAGTGCGACTCAACGTACATTCACCTAGACTCAATAAATTGAAAGATTAAGACTGAGAACAAAAACATTTATACTGTAACAGCTTTGTTAACGATGTTTACGTTGTATTGGATCGTAGATGATGTTCTGTCTTGAACTTGATGTGTCGTATTAGATCATATCAGTTATCATTTTGTTAATTCTCTAAATTAGGTTGACTGTGATCCAGTTTGGGTAAACAATCTCTCCTATTTTGATAATTGACAAAATGATATTTGTATGTCTCAATATTCATACCTGAACACATGTTGAAGGAGATAAAATAATTTGTATATATGAAGTGGCTCCCCCGCAAATAGATATTTTTGTGTCCGTCCTGGTACAAAGTTGGCTCCCCCGCAAATAGATATTTTCGTATCTGTCATGGTACAAAGTTCTTATCCAAGCACAACACAATATCACATCATATACATCATCACATCAAATATCTATTATTCTTCCCCTTTGTCACTTGGCAAAATAAAGCACAACTCCCCCGTAAAGAGAGAAACGATAGACAAAGTGAAGAAAGAAGCACACAACTTTAACCATAACCAAACATTAATAGAAAAACTAGTAGTTCCAGTAGAAAGAAACTTGCAGTCTTGTTGAAACATACATAAACTACATAGAGCATGAGGAAAGCACAATGATGATCAAGATATACTAAATGAAGAACAACGGGAGAAGTGTGTAAAGATAAATATATAAACTACATACCAAATGTAGAGTACCAAATAGAAAAGAGTTTGTCAAAACACACAATTGTTGGCAAAACTAAAAGAATTTGATAATAATCAATAGATAGTTTACCAACATGAAATCAAAGAAAGAAATCCAAAATATAATATGATATGTAATATTTCTCTAGTTTTGGATGAGAATTATGAAAAAAAGGATTCCAGTCAAAAGCCATGGGGATTAGATAATTGTAAATAATAGATATCAAAGAAGAAAGATACGAATTGAGATATTCAAATATATAAACTTGAAGCATTGATCAATGAAACTATGATAGTCACAATTGTCCATAGATAAATAGTAGAACAAAATAAAAGAATGATCAATATAAAATAGAGCATAAACTAATCTCGTTATTTGTAAATCTATTTGCTTATCCAAAATTCATGCATTTGAACTTAATTACCTTATCATGCTATATGAATACCTTTAGATAAACATGAAGGTAAAGGAGAAAAAATACTTGAGAAGGAGAAATTCAATCGACTTGAATGCTCCCCCTTAAAGTAGTACAAATGTTGATACAAATCATGAGTTTTGAGTAAGTCCTCAAAAATCCAAATCAATTAAGCATACTAGGAAAGCTAAATCAAGAAAGCACAATAGTCATCAAGTTAATACAAAAGTTAATATTAACAAGATGACCTATTTAACCCGTATAAGAGAGAGATAAAATAATAAAGATAATTGCATATACTCTTTCAAAATAAAAATATATCATGAACTCAATGAGATATGAAATTGAAGAGAACATCGATCCATGATGAACTAGGTATACGACATATTAATGGGTATAAATAAATTTAACCAATTTATTTGCTCTCCCTTAAAATATGCGTACCAAAGCACTTATAGCATAAAATATATAACTGCAAGATCTAGGGATAAATCGACTATGGATTTCTTTCCCTTGCTCAATTCATATAAGGCTATAAAATCGTCATGAAATGAATAATATCATCTTTAGTCAAGAAGAGATATCCACCTAATAAGCTACTAAAGATGAGAAATCAAAAAAATATTCCATTTTAGCACATGTAATCAGAAGATGACATACACTAACCTATATAGAATAATCTTATATTTAAATATGATAGATCAATATATGTTACCTTTTGAGAAAAAGTCATCATGAAAAGGAATAAAGTCAATTAAATCAATCATAATGAAAGTCAAAATATAGCTCAAAAATACAAAAAAAAAACTCAAATATCATGTCAATGATTATCTAATTAAGAAATGATCAACCAATTTATTGCTTTGCACGGACTATGTATGTTTACCATATATGTACCCATCAACGGGTAATAATCCAACCTTGCTAATACCAAATGGGAAACTCAAATAGCAGAGAGCATATGTGATAATCCATGAGTAGTCAAAGTAGAGCAATAAATTAACTTGATAACCACATAATTAGATAATATAGGACTACTCAACCATTAGGATCATTTACCAATAAAAGTAAACATGATCCAACGAATCTCATCAAGAGAAAATCCCAAATCCATATTTATAATAAAATCTTACAAATCGATAGAAAATATGGGGAAAGAGTCAATCTCATTTAAATTATTACTGATTTAATCTACAGATATGTAATATGATAATACGATAAAATTATGACTCAAAGATGAGAGAAATTTAAGAGATGCTTACCAATGACTAGTATGGAAGAAAGTTAAAGCGATGAATCACAAACCTCAATGGAAACAAGATTAAATAAAAAATTTATCAAACTAATTTTAGAGACCAAACATATGTATCTAAAATAGAATACAAATCTCATCAAGAACATTCATAAATCTTGTTTTTATAAACTAGCATATCACATATAGATGAAGATAGCTAGATGAGTGAAAGTGAACAAAAATTATGTAGCTTAATCAATACATCATAAATAAGCAAGCTACATAACTAATTAAGATTAATGAGGCAGGCCATTAATAGGATAAATATGCTCATTAAATCTTAAGTCACTAACACTAAAGATACATGCTTAAGTATAGAGTTCACAATAAGGATAATATATTTTGAATGATCAAAATAATTTATATATTCTTTATTAAGCAAGGATAAGAGTATAAGATAGCTAGTAAATGAATTAGACTATCATCAAGTAAATGAAAAAAGAGATGTTCATGAAAACACAATAGAACAAATCTCTTTGCCAAGCATTGAGATTAACACAAGATAATGAAATAATAGATTGATCTAGAAATGAAAAATTATAGCCACTATGAAAGTATATTCTCTAGAAATAGAAAATCTCAACGCAAAAGCTCAACCCATAATAGCTAAAGACATAATAAATATAATGTATCAATTACATGTATTCTTTTGGACAACAATAATTCAAAAGAAACATATGTCCAAGTAATGAGCAAAAAAAGATTATTAAGATCAATAAAGCTGATTAAGAGCTAAAGATAGTAAGAGACACAATTTATTTTTTAAACTTTTATAGTGCACCGTAGTAAAATATATAGAAATAGACTAGAAAGTGTGCACTAATTAAGGAGGTAAAATTAACAAGCAAGGTAAAATACAAAATCATGTGATCCTTAAAGAACTTCTAAAAATAGTCATGAGCAAGATACTAATAAATATTTTCTTTTAACATCCTAACTTTAAGAAGTAAAACAAATAAATATCAGAAGTTAGGAATCATTAATAGGCATATATATACATATATATATTTTTTATATACATATATATTTACATATATATATATATATATATATATATATATATATATATATATATATATATTATATATATATATATATATATATATATATATATATCACAAATAGGCATAATATATATATATATATATATATATATATATATATCACAAATAGGCATACTTGAATGATCAAAGCATACTTGAATGTTCAAAAATCAATTAAAAGGTATGTATCCATAAAGTCAACAAAAAAAGGCCAAAAAGATATCACCAAAAGAAGGCTTAAGAAGAAGCTAATTGATTCAAGAAGAGATGCACAAATTTGGTCAAAGGAATCAACAGCTAAAGTATGGGATAAGCACAAATTTGAAAGAAGCAAGTATAATTAAATATTCTTCAAAATAATATAAAACTGGAGCTTTAACTCATATGCCCACATAAAGTTATTTATACAAAAAAAATATATACAATATAAGAATATATGATCTACATGTAAATGAAGAATTAATGAATATAATCATGTATCCTTAATAAATGTTTGAAAAACTATCATAAATTCAAAAACACATATAAATAGGCTTTATTAGGCAAAAACATAATTGATTCATAAGAGTTTTAATCAAAATAAAATATGAAAAACAATAATGAATATAAGCACAAGGTTAAAATGGAAGTATAAGTGTATACTTGTCAAGTGATAAGAAACTTGTGCTAAACACATATATTCACAAATACCGATGATATATTAAATACAAATCGGCAAGAAGTAACTATCTCAAAACTTTAAAGACGGAGAGTTAAAAATATATTAACTTAAATCAAAACCTAGGTCCTATGGACTAGAGTGATATGCATGCTTTATAAATAAAGGTTAAGAATAACGAGCATGCATATGTAAATGTGTCACACTAATAGAGAATGAGTGATAAACTACATAGTATGAACTAATCATTTAAGCTAAGTAAATAGTCATGCTAGATAAAAGAAATAATAAGAAATTAACTACACATGCTAGTATTATATCTCACATTGATTTAAATAATAAGCAACTAAAGGATGTCAATGTGAGCTAGTAGCAAGACATCAAGAGAAACATGCTAGATTCAACAAATATAAACTATTTAAAGAGAATCGTTTAGCTTGTTACCAAAGGCTCTAGTGGCCACACTTATGTTGGTGCAATTGCTTGGAAAATGACCTTTGAGCTTTGCAACCACCAACATGCTCCTCGGTGCTATGTCCTGATACAAGAAGCTCTACCTACAACATTAGGCGAAGACTTTGGTATCCAAATAAACTTGGATCCACATTTGTTAGCTTTAGGGAGCCATATACTATTTACTCCAGCATTGGTAGAAGAACTCCTAAGAATAGGATAAGTTAAACTCATATGTCTAATACGAGAGCAATAGAAGAACCTAATACTAGTGTGTGCACAGGTATCGGAATGAGTATGATTATGAACTTGTGACATACTAGAATGATGAATATCTCTAGAGTGAGCATGCATTGATTTGGTCTTAAGAATATCATGTTTTAATAGCAAATCATCATCCAAACAAGTAAGAAAATCAAATTTAGCATTTAAAGCATAATTTTCTTTTTCAAATAAAGCAATTCTAGAAATAAAATCATCATTTTGTTTCTTTAATCAATAGAAGAATTATGCAAATGATTTAGCTCATGTGTTTGCCTCTTAAGATCTTCTATTGATGAGGAAAGAGATTTGGTTTTCAAAATTAAAGCCTCATTCAAACTCTTTAAAGAAACACAAGATGGGTTTTGAAAATCAAGTCTAGATAATAAATTATTGTTTTTGTTTTTCAAAACCTTGTTAGATTCTTCTAAATGAATAACATTTTCAGAAACTTCTTCATTTGTAGAATAAAAGTCATCAAGAATCTCTAAGGATTGGTTAGCCATGGCTTTCCACTTAGAGCATTTCTTGTATTTAGAAGAAACATAATTCTCCAGGCTACTAGAAGTAAAACCCTTATTATCGGAGGAGGAGGAATATGATGTGTAATCCCGCTTTACCAGAATTATTAAATTTTGGTATTTTTTGATAGTTTAGAATTTTGAAATAATTATTTCAGTTTATTTTGTGAAATTAGTAACTTTTGATTAATAATAGCCTTTTATATTTTATGATATTGGTTATTAATTATTAAAGGATTTGAAGAGAAGTTTCTAGCTAAGTAACTTGGAGTGGTCCCAAGATTGTAACAACTATTTCCTAACAGTTATAACAAACTTTGGGGAAGTTGTCATTAAGCAAGTTTCAAGGGGTTAATTGCAAAACTTTTTTTTCTCTCCCCTTATAAAACTTACTGAGGAGAGAGGAAGTGAACCATTCCATTTCTTTCCTTTCCTTTATAACCTCTCGAGGAGAGATAATGAGTATTTTTTCACTCATCTTGATTTCAGGAGCCTCCTCCCCAATTTTTTCTTTTCCTCCCAAATTTTTGATCGAGCCCTAACCCTAATTTTGAGGCAATTCGCCATGGCGGGGACGACGACGATGGCGGTGATCCTCATCTCCGTCGACTGAGCGGCACACCACCCCTTCGGCGAACGGTGACGAGACATCGAGCAACGTACGGCTCTTTCCGCTGACGAACGATCTTGAGCGGTTCATTTTCCTCCTCGACCGTCTAGGATGGCTGGAGATCGACCATCCCTACGGCGACTGCTCGTTCCCTCTCCAGTGAGCTCTATTTCTTCGACGACTAGGAGTAGAGCCATCTACACTGTAGAACCCTCGACACCGAGCGACGACGCCTGCGAGAATTCTCTGACGGCTGAGCCAAGCCGACTACGCTCGACACTCGACAGCGTACTCTCTGTTTCTCCGACGATTCCTTTCTTCCTGGTGTTGCTGAGTTTGATCACCGACAGTTGGTGAGTTACCGATCATTTTCTTCTTCTTTTTGTTCTTAATTGTTCAATCGCTTGATTTCCTGGGTTGGAATCACATATCGGCTAAGAGTGATCAGTTTCTTTTGGGGTTAGTAGCTCAATTTAGTGGATCGAAGAACGATCACTAGTGAGTATCGATCTGGTGTTTTTGGAATAAGTGATGATCGACCGATCTTGATTTTTTTCCTTTGATTTTTGACAGTGAACAATTACTGAGGAATCGGAGTTTGATAAAAATCGAGAGTGCCGAGTATAGGTATTCTTAATTCTGGAACTATAGAGAAATTTTTTGGAAATTAAATTTCTAAACCTTTCTAAAAATTCTTGTGTGGTTGATGTGGATTTGATGCAGTAGATTTTGGAGAGTTGAGTCGTGTCGAGATCTTGAGCTGTGTCTTCAACTCTGAGATGAATTTTTTAGGTAAATTAATTCCCCTGTTGTTTGTGTTAAAAATTTTTGTAGAATTTTTAGTTGAGTCTTGTGTCGGCCTTAGCAGTGTTCGGATGTGTCAAAGGCTCGTTTGTGTCCAGCAATAGATTGTGCCCGTGTTTGCATTAGAAGTTAAAGGGTGCGTGTCCAAGACTCACCTGTGTCCAAGTTCTGCACAATGGTGTTATGATCAGTTTGTGTCAAGAGCTCTGAATGTGTGTTCGTGTCCGGATGGACGGAGTAGTGGGAACAGGATTTTCAATTAGGTTTCGTTGATTCATTTAATGCGAAAATTCTTTAATTTTATCTTTATGATTACAGTTACCTTCGATTGATTTCTTGTATCATTCTTTGTAAATTTTGGTGTGAGTTTTGGGATCGACTATATTCAATCTTCCTTTTTTGATATTTTTGTAAATATTTTGCAATATAGTTGTATAATATTTTGGTTAGAAGAGTGAATTCTCTAGTCATTCTTAAGTTAGCGCAACTAAATTAGGGGTTTTGTGTCTGGATGGTAGGTTCAAATGATATATGAGTACGTGTGTGGGTTGAGGCTGTATTACCTTGTTGAGCTCATTGTTTTGATATATTACTAGACCTTTTATATATATATATATATATATATATATATATATATATATATATATATATATATATATATATATATATATATATATATATATATATATATATTTATATATATATATATATATATATTTTATTTTTTATTTTTTAAAATATATTATATATATATATATATATATATATATATATATATATATATAATGTCTGTGTGTGTTTGTGTTGTCGGTTGATTGTTTAGTTCTTTAATATATATATATATATATATATATATATATATATATATATATATATATATATATATATGTTGTCGGTTGATTGTATAGTTCTTTTGTTGGGTTGGTTTTGAATGAAGCATTCTAAAGTCTATATATTGATGTGGACCCAGGTTTTATATATTTAGAAAGTGTACTATGGAGTAGACTTGTTCAATATTATCAATTGTGGATTGTGGCCATTTATGGCTGGGTTCAGTTGCTTTATATGTGTTACTGCAGAGGAGTCATCCCAATTTGGTTAAATATGCTTGGTGAAGTTGACAACCTGTATAACAAATGATTGGTTAACAAGGCTATAGCTCCTACTAAAGAATTAGGTTGGATTATTTTTATTCCAAAAGTTTTGTTTTGCTGCTAAACTATATTTTCTTAAAATAAAGCTAATTAACTTATTTATTAGATGATCCTGTCTTTGTTGTCCCCATGCAGTTACAAGTAAATAATTAGTGATAGTTTGTATAATTATGCTATAGATAGTTATAGTTAACGGAAGATAGCTAGTGATAACTGTATAAAACTTAACCAAGTTGTACTTAAATTAAAACAGGAGGACATCCAACTCCATTGATTATCCGTACTTTTTCGGAGCAAGGCAAGTACATTCTATGGTACATGTTCATTTATATTATTCATGTACTTTTCTTGTGACACGTCATGACACGATATCTTGTACTCTTATACTTTCATGTTCTTGTACTTACTTGTGGTCGGGGAGAGGAAATACACTAGCTATGTGACCAAATCCATGTTCTGATATTCATCTAGATAGCTTAGGCCTCGCATCGTGCACGCGGGTCCTAAGTCGTACCGATATTCATGTACTCATGTACTCAACCCAGCCGGTCACATAGGCTAGTTGTATTTCAAACATTGTGCATATGTCATGTCTTGTACTTCAGGTTCATGGTTTATATTCTTGTACTTTATTTCACGTACTTTTTTCTGTACTTTTATGTTCTTTTTTTGTACTTTATATTTCATGTTCTTCTGTACGCATTTCCATCTCATAATGTTCTTGTTCATTACCGAGAATTGTACTTTGCTCCGCTCTTGACTGGATATGTTACAGGTGTACTTACAGGATATTGTTCTATCTTATGGGCCAGAGCCCGGGATCTTAGATGAGCAGGATGGATACATGACTTAGCTATAGGCTTTCGGTTTAGACTGTTTAGCTTTACTTCTAGATATTATTTTTTAGAATTCATGGCGTATTTCATTCTTGTTGACTCTGGTACCTTTACGTTATATGGACTTGTGGATTGTGGTTATCTTTCTGGGATCGTTTGTAGAGGCTGTGATTTGTTCATATTCATATTGACTTGTTAATTTCCCTAGCTTGGTACAGCTTACTACGTTTAGTCTTCCAACGTAGGCTAGACATGTCTGATTATTCAGGAGCGGGTCGTGACATATTTTTAGTGGTGGCCCATGCAGGTCTAATGGTACCTAGGTATTAGTGTACTATTAGGGGACTTGATTTAATCTAGAAAAACTTGATCATAGCATAGGAAATCGGATACATCGGGTATATTGATATTCTATAAACACTTGTTATTTTTAGGATTAGGACATTTTAACAGTTTTCTATTTTTCAGATAGTTTAAAGCACGCAACACCGGAACTATTGATCTACCTACACTTGAGGGTTTCGAGCTTCCACTACCTTCTATCGCCCTACTATCCCCATGGGTAGTACGTAGTTGATGGAGATGTTTCAGGAGTTCCTTGACCAGCCAGAGGGAGCAGGCCATCCTTTTCCAAGCCAGACTTGTAGATATGCTTTTCGAGCCACGAAGGACTTCTGATTTTAAGACTCTCGGGTCCTTGGACTTCTCCGACACCGAGCGCAAATATTGCACCGAGGAGTAGATCGAGAACCTGGAGCCACCACTGAAGGTCATTCAAGTCTCTGAGGACCGACTCCTCTTTAGATTGGCACCAGCCAGAAGATCCAGAATGTAGCTCAAATAATAGAACGAGACTGGAAGCTGAAGCTCAAAAGAGACATGAAAACTTATGACGGAGATAGCAACTAATATGAATACGTAAAGCATCGTCACACTCAGACAGCACATCTTCAGTCGCGTCATCAGATTCAGATGATGGCTATTTGTGCTTTCTGCTGTTGCCCAGGACACTACTACGACGAGTACTGTAAGAGACTGAGCCTATGCTTGTACTGCTAATCGCCTGTCCACCAAGTCAAGGATTGCTCGGAGACCGCTGATCACCCTACCCAAGGACGAGAAAGAGGAGCACCAGGACTGCAACAAGGGGACCGTCTCTCTAGATTCAACAATTGTATGGAACACTACTGCAAGGACCAGCCTACGTTAGGACAGCTGAAGAAGTTGAAGTGATTCCAGTTCCTGAAGAAGTATTAAAGACAGATGACTCTCTTACATGGTTGGAGAAAACCGTGAATCGTGATTTACAATCCAATTTCCTTTGGATTTTCCTCTTAGCACCTAAAACTCCCTTGTTTTCTATTCAAGGATTGTTAGACTTTGTTTTCTATTCTGGAACCTTGGTTGCTATTTGAGATATATTTCTAGGGATGGTTTCCTATTCTAGAATCTTGTTCGTAACTCTGCCCTTATTCGAGGTGAAATTTCCTATTCTAAAAGATCGTGTTTCCTATTCGAAACCCCAGTTTCGATTCAAGATTCTGTTTTTCCGTTCGAGGTTTGTTTCTTGTTCACTATTAGATATCATGTTCACTATGCATGACCCTGTCTCCTATTTGTCTTCTATTCGAAAATTATGTCTCCTATTCAGAACTTGTCACAATTAGTAAATTTGGTTTCCTACTCAAAGTTTAGTTTTCTATTCGGGGTTTGTTGAAATTTGATTCTTATTTGATAATTGTTTCTCTTCACCATGCAAGACATTGTATGAAGATTTCATTTTCTACTAGAGGTTTTGACTCGTTCCTTTGAGATTTTGTTTCCTCTTCGTGACTTGTTTTCTCTTTGAGAATTTGTTTCTGTTTACAACTTTGTTTCGATCTTGTTATTATTGAGATTTTTACCTTGTTTCATATGCACGATTCGATACTTGGTTCCTATTCATAGATTGATACCCTGTTCTCTATTCACTCTTCATAACCTTGCTTTCTGTTCGAGATTTCTATTCAAGATTTTGTTTCATATTCGCGAATTTGTCGATGTTTGATTTCCTATTCGAGATTTGTTTTCTATTGAAAATTTTCCATTCTAGGTATTGTTCGAGACTTCGTTGCCATTCGAGATTCTGTTATACTTTGATTACTTTACAAGGTTTCTAGTCCTTGTTTTGAGACTTTGTCCTTCATCTGAACCTTGCTTCTATGCCATCATCGAAACTTTGTTATATCCAGGATTAGGTTTTCCTATATAGAATTTGTTTTCATTTCAGATTTTATTGAGATCCCAGTTACTTTTTGAAACTTCGTTCCTTCGAGATTTAAAATCTCCTAGTTTGTCCTTTTAGTACTCATTATTCCTTGATGGGATCCCTTGTAGCTTCTTAGTACCTAATAAACCCTTGTATTCTAACAAACAGAAACATCACGTTTTATCGTGACTTGGACTATTGGAACTCATTTTGAATTTCTTGGAACCTTTTAAATTCCTATGGATAAATTTGAAAGACTATTCGATGACCTACTAGGGTGTGGCAGTGCGCGCTGCAGCCATTATCTGGATTGCAGAGACTGATAGTTCACTGCAGCCAGCAGCGTACTGGCAGGACAAGAGCTCTAAGTTGAAGTGATTTTAGACATTCATAGATTTCGGGGATTATGGAGACTTTGTCCTAAATTTTTCATATCGCAATCTCTTAGGTTGCTTCGTTGATGGTTGTTGGAAAATGGATATAGTGGATAGAATGTTCGGTAACATATCATTATTTGAGTCACGGAGCCGAAGTTCACTACAGCCAGCTATACCGTAGCGGGTAGGAATTCTAAGTAAAGTAATTTCAAATATCTATATATTTTCGGATACCATAGAGACTATGTTCCTTTTCCCTATAATTATTGTTTTTTTGTGAATCACAAATCCTTACACTTTCACCAATACCTCCTGGGTGTTTCCATGCGCTTTCTTAAATCAACCCTTGCAATCCCCTCCTTGCATTTTATCGTTGGGTCATTAATTGTCACAATAAATATATCTTGCTAGATTTTGACTCCGTTCACTCGATTTCCTCATCATACTTATATTTCGATCGTGTTTGTCTAAATTTCACTTTAATCATGCCTATCCAACCATGACTTGTTTATTTTGTTCTAGCTAATTATGCAAACTCTCGAGTCTGACCGTGCTTCGAAGACCGAGCCTTCATGGTTTTTACGCTTCAAGGTCGTAATTAAAATCTCCATCCCATCTCGTGCCTATTTAATTCTTAATCATTGTAAGATCACGTTATTTTCGTAATTGGCCTTGACTAAAGTTCACTTTGTATCCGGCAAATTTTTGAACATTATCAATCGTGCCCTTTGACCTATTTATTTTGTCATGCTAAATCATTCAAATTGTTGTGATCTTTGTACCTAATTATTAAGCGTATTTATGCGCATGTCAAATAAATTTTGAACCTTGTGCCATTTATGTATCGTGTCATACTTCTTGAAATTTCGAGGATGAAATTTTTCTAGGCGGGTAGATTTGTAACCCCGCTTTCCCAGAATAATTAAATTTTGGTATTTTCCTGATATTTTAGAATTTTGAAATTAATTATTTCATTTTATTTTGTAAAATTAGTAACTTTTGATTAATATTAGCCTCTTTATATTTTATGAAAGAAAATATTGGTTATTAATTACTAAAGGATTTGAGGAAAAGTTTATAACTAAGTAACTTGGAGTGGTCCTAGGATTCTAACAACATTTTTCTAACAGTTATAACAAACTTTGGGGAAGTTGTCATTAAGCAAGTTTCAAGGGGTTAATTACAAGCTTCTTTTTCTCTTCCCTTATAAAACTTACTGAGGAGAGAGGAAGTGAACCATTCCATTTCTTTCCTTTCCTTTATAACCTCTCGAGGAGAGAGAATGAGTATTTTTTCACTCATTTTGATTTCAGGAGCCACCTCCCCAATTCTTCCTTTTTCTCCCACAAATTTCTGATCGAGCCCTAATCCTAATTTTGGGGCAATTCGCCATGGCAGGGACGATGACGACGACGATCCTCATCTCCATCGACAGAGTGGCGCACCATCCCTTCGGCAAATGGTGACGAGACATGGAGCAATGTGCGGCTCCTTCCGCTGACGAACGATCTTGAGCGGTTCGTTTTCCTCCTCGACTTCGCGACCAGGATGGCTGGAGATCGACCATCCCTGCGGTGACTGCTCTATCCCTCTCCAGTGAGCTCTATTTCTCCGACGACTAGGGGCGGATCCATCTACACTGTAGAACCCTCGTCACCGAACGACGTCGCCTGCGAGAATTCTCGGCTGAGCCAAGCCGACTACGCTCGACATTCGACAGCGTACTCTTTGTTTCTCTGACGATTCCCTTCTTCTTGGTGACGCTGAGTTTGATCATCGACAGTTGGTGAGTTATCGATCGTTTCCTTCTTTTTCTGTTCTCAATTGTTCAATCGCTTAATTTTCTGGATTGGAATCACAGATTGGCTAAGAGTGATCAGTTTCTTTTGGGGTCAGTAGCTCAATTTAGTGGATCGAAGAACGATCACTAGTGAGTATCGATCTGGTATTTTTGGAATAAGTGATGATCGACCGATCTTGATGTTTGTCCCTTGATTTTTGATAGTGAACAATTCCTAGGGAATCGGAGTTCGATCAAGAACAATCGGGAGTTCCGAGTATAGGTATTCTTAATTCTGGAACTATGGAGAAATTTTCTGGAAATTAAATTTCTAAACCTCTCTAAAAATTCTTGTGTGGTTGATGTGGATTTGATGCAGTAGATTTTAGAGAGTTGAGTCGTGTGATCTTGAGCTGTGTCTTCAACTCTGAGATGAATTTTCCAGGTAAATTAATTCCTCTGTTGTCTGTGTTAAAAATTTTTGTAGAACTTTTAGTTGAGTCTTGTGTCGGCCTTAGCAGTATTCTGATGTGTCAAAGGCACGTTCGTATCTAGCAATGGATTATGCCCGTGTTGGCATTAGCAGTTAAAGGGTGCGTGTCCAAGACTCACCTGTGTCCAAGTTCTGCACAATGGTGTTATGATCAGTTTGTGTCAAGAGCTCTGAATGTGTGTTCGTGTCCGGATGGACGGAGTAGCGGGAACAGGATTTTCAATTAGGTTTCGTTGATTCATTTAATGCAAAAATTCTTTAATTGGGAGTTAATTTTTGTATATTTATCTTTATGATTACAGTTACCTTCGATTGATTTCTTGTATCATTCTTTGTAAATTTTGGTGTGAGTTTTGGGATCGACTATATTCAAATCTTCCCCTCTAGATATTTTTGTAATTATTTTGCAATAGAAGAGTGAATTTTCTGAGTCATGCTTAAGTTAGCGCAACTCAATTAGGGGTGTTGTGTCTGGATGGTAGGTTCAAATGATTTATATATGAGTATGTGTGCGGGTTGAGGCTGTATGACCTTGTTGAGCTCCTTGTTTTGATACATTGTTAGACCTGATATATATATATATATATATATATATATATATATATATATATTTTTTTTTTTTTTTTTTTTTTTTTATGTGTCCGGGCATCCGCGCACTAGCCCGTGGCAACGCCACCCAGCCGGCTAGTGCGGGAGGGGGGGCTCGATCCCGGGTCTCCCCGCCGAGAGCCCCCCCCTCGTGCCACTTGCGCTACGAGATATATATATATATATATATATATATATATATATATATATATATATATATATATATATATATATATATATATATATATATATATATATATATATATATATATATATATATTATATATATAAAAAAATATTTTATATATATATATATATATATAATATATATATATATATATATATATAATATATATATATATATATATATGTGTGTGTGTGTGTGTGTGTGTGTTGTCAGTTGATTGTATAGTTCTTTTGTTGGGTCGGTTTTGAAGAAAGCATTCTAAAGTCTATATATTGATGTGGACCCAGGTTTTATATATTTAGAAAGTATACTATGGAGTAGACTTGTTCAATATTATCAACTGTGGGTTGTGGCCATTTATGGCTGGGTTCAGTTGCTTTATATGTGTTACTGCAGAGGAGTCATCCAAATTTGGTTAAATATGCTTGGTGAAGTTGATAACCTATATAACAAATGATTGGTTAGCAAGGCTATACCTCCTATTAAAGAATTAGGTTGGATTATTTTTATACCAAAATTTGTGTTTTGTTGTTAAACTATATTTTCTTAAAATAAAGCTAATTAACTTATTTATTAGATGATCCTATCTTAGTTGTCCCCATGCAGTTACAAGTAATTATCCTTAAATAATTAATGATAGTTGTATAATTATGCTATAGATAGTTATAGTTAAGGGAAGATAGCTAGTGATAACTATATAAAACTTAACCAACTTGTACTTAAATTAAAACAGGAGGACATCCAGCTCCATTGATTACCCATACTTTTCGGAGAAAGACAAGTACGTTCTAAGGTTCATGTTCATTTATATGATTCCTGTACTTTTCTTGTGACACGTCATGACACGATATCTCGTACTCTTGTACTTTTATGTTCTTGTACTTATTTGTGGTCGGAGAGGGGAAATACACTAGCTATGTGACCAAACCCATGTTCTGATATTCATGTAGATAGCTTAGGCCTCGCATCGTGCACGCGGGTCCTAGGCCGTATCGATATTCATGTACTCTTGTACTTATTCCTGTACTCACCCCAGCCTGTCACATAGGCTAGTTGTATTTCAAATATTGTACACATGTCATGTCTTGTACTTCAGGTTCATGGTTTACATTCTTGTACTTTATTTCCTGTACTTTATATTCCCATACTTTTATGTTCTTTTTCTGTACTTTATATTTTATGTTCTCCTGTACTCATTTCCATATCATAATGTTATTGTTCATTACCTAGAATTGTACTTTGCTCTGCTCCTGACTGGATATGTTGCAGGTGCACTTGCAGGATATCGTTCTACCTTATGGGCCAGAGCCCGGGATTTTAGATGAACAAGATGGAGACATAACTTAGCTAGAGGCTTCACGTTTAGACTGTTTAGCTTTATACCTAGATATTGTTTCTTAGAATTCATGGAGTATTTCATTCCTGTTGACTCTGGTACCTTTACGTTATATGGACTTGTGGATTATGGTGATCTTTCTGGGATCGTTTATAGAGGTTGTGATTTGTACTTATTCATATTGACTTGTTAGTTTCTCTAGCTTGGTACAGCTTACCACATTGAGTCTTCCAACGTAGGCTGGGCATGTCCGACTCGTGTCTAATTATTCGGGAGCGGATCATGACATGATGTCATAGAAACAAGGATCTACTCTAAGGATGTTAAGCCTAAGAGTAGAGACCTTGCTCTTATACCAATCGAAGTTACGTGTAGGCAACTCTAGAAGGGGATGAATAGAGTTTGTGTCAAAAAATAACCAATTAAAAATTCAACTCTATGCTAGTCCAGAAGAAACTACCAATAGAAATATATAATCGGAGTAGTAATACGAAAATTAAGAGAGATCAGAAGAGCATACGCAAACACAGCGATTTAATCTGGTTTCCCTCGTGGAAGACTAGTCCAGGTCTGAGAACTCTCGCTCAAGATTGAAATCCACTATTTGTGAAATAGGGTACACACACGTACCTTGACTCAGAAGAGCACGCCAAAATCTTACAACTTCGCAGAGGCAAAACTTGGAATTGTCCAAGTGACTTATTTTCAACTCTTGCACAGAACTTCTAGCTGAATCGTACTTGAGCACCTTGGGGCTTAGAAAGTTTTGTGGCTATCAGATTGGAAGAGTAAGGCTTAGAATGTATAAGGGTTAGAAGATTGAGAGTGGGAGATGATTTGAAATGAGAGAATCAAGCCCTGTATATACTAGTCAGGGGAGGCAGAGTTCGGCCAGAATTCTGTCCCAAATATTCAAAAATTCAAACGTTGGACAGCTCATAGCAAGGTGTTCCTAAAAATTAGGTAGCTATTTTTTAGGGGGCAAAGTTCGGCCCGAGTTCTACCATAGGCAGAGTTCGGCCCGAAATTTATCTCCTAGAGACTAGAAGTTCTAAAGGGCTATGGAGCTTTGGTTTGGTTCAGAAATTGTTTAGTTTTGTATGGTGGAGCTTGGAGTAGTAAGTCTAGGGGTTGAGATGACTTAGTGCAACTCAACATACAGTCACCTAGACTCAATAAATTGAAAGATTACAGACTTAGTACAAAAACATTTTCACTATAACAGCTTTGTTGACGATGTCTGTCTTTAAGCATGATACATTGTATTGGATCATAGATGATGTTCTATCTTGAACTTGATTGTCGTATTAGATCATATCAGTTATCATTTTATAAATTCTCTAAATTAGGTTGACTGTGATCTAGTTTGGGTCAACAATTTTTAGGGCCACCATGCTGCGAGCTCTCCAACGTTTGAATTTTTGAATATTTTGGGACAGAACTCTAGTCGAACTCTGCCTCCCCTGCCTAGTATAAATAGAGCTTGATTTTTCTTATTTCAAACCATCTCTTACCCTTAAGCTTTCAATCTTCTAAGCCTTATATGCTCTAAGCCTTACTCTTTCAATTCCCCTAGCCACAAAACATCCTAAGCCCCAAGGTGCTCAGTAAGATTCAGCTAGAAATTCTGTACAAGAGTTGAAAAGAAGTCACTTAGAAAATTCCATGTTTTGCATCTGCGAAGTTGAAGTATTCGAGCGTTTTGGAATAAAGGCTCGTGTCTGTAAGAAGTTGGCGTGCTCTTCGAACTAAAGGCACATATGTACCCTATTTCACAAATAGTGAATTTCGACTCCGAACAGTTCTCGGGCCTGGACTAGTCCTTCACGAGGGAAACCAGGATATATCGCTGCGTTTGCATTTGTTCTTCTAAACACTTTTACTTTTCGCATTATTACTCTCTAATTATATATTCTCTTAGTAGTTGTTATCTGGACTTAGCATAGAGTTATTTTTAATTGGTCATTATAGACACAAACTTTATTCACCCCCCCTAGAGTTGCCTACACACAACTTTAATTGGTATCAGAGCTCTGATCCCTTGATAAAGGATTAACATCCTAGTGCTGATCTATGGCAACCACATAACCCATTTATACCAACCACGATGAAGGACAGTCCACTCATAGCCCACCCCTATTTGATGGAACCAACTACACTTACTGGAAGACACGAATGAGTTTTTATCTGAAATCTCTAGACTTTGACTTATGTACCATAGTTACAGATGGTTATAAGAAGCTTGCTAAAATTGTAGTTGATGAAAACCTTATAGAGAAACCTCATGACAAATACACTGATCCAGAAAAAAATAGGCTAGTCTAGATGCTAGGGCTATTAATGCCCTCTTATGTGCTATAGACATGACTGAATTCAACAGGGTTTCTACGTGTACCACTTCACACGAAGTATGGAAGCTTCTAGAAGTAACTCATAAAGGAACCACTCAAATCAAGGAATCAAAAATCAGTTGGCTAACACAGGAGTATGAGGCATTCAAGATAAAGCCCAACAAGATGATCACACAAATTTTCACCAGATTTCTTGACATCGTCAACCCTCTATCTTCCCTTGGAAATAACTACGCCAACCAGAAGAAGATACACAAGGTGCTAGGGGGACTAACGAAGAACTGGGACCCCAAAGCCACTGCAATCATCAAAGGCAACAATCTCACTACCATGTCTCTGGAGACTCTGATGGACAAACTAATGATGCATGAGCTCGACCTCAAGGACTTTGAAGAATCTGCTCCAAAGAAAGAAAAAAGAAATCGCTCTAAGAGTTTATCGTCGAAAGACTCCAGACGAAACAGACGATGATGACTCTGAAGGTGATGATCAAGCGCTTATGGTTCGCAACTTCAAGAAGTTCCTACGATTCAACGAAGGAAGAAGTAACAACAAAAAGACGACGATGAAGAGCCTACCTGCTACGGTTATAAGAAGACGGGGCACGTCAAGAAAGACTGCCCTGCAGCAAAGAAAGGAAGGCGATATAAAAAGTCATACAAGAAGCCATCCTCTCAAAAGTATGCCAACACAAGGATCTGGCACGAAAGCTAACCTAGTGACTCAGAAAAAGAAAAGGACACTCCCCAAGATACTGTAAACGTCTGCCTAATGGCATCTTTCGACAAGGTAACAAATAATCCACTTAATGGCTTTACTTTTGATGAACTTGGAGATGCTTTCAGTGATTTATTTGAAGATTGTAAGAAATTACTTAGTAAATACAAACATGCAAAGGATGAGATTAAGACTCATAAAGCTGAGATTCATAGACTATCGTGCTTACTTGGAGACACACCACTCACAGAGAACACTGAGGAGTTATCCAAACTTAAATTAAGCTTATATGATGTTGAATCACGTATTGAGAAACAAACACATGATCTTACCATACTCAATAAAGAACTTATAGAAGAGAAGAAGAAATACAATATTACAGCTGTAAGAATTCGTGCTTTGACTGCCAAATATGATTAAATGTATACTGCCTCTAAAAGATTAGAGATCAGCCTGTGAAAACAGGTTATTCAACCTCAAACTCAGTCTCACGGTCACAGCACATATACGACACACAAGAATACTCAACACAAGAGTATATGACATAAGAAAAACACACATACACATGTTGCACACAAACATGATTTTATGTACATATATTCTCATGCAGCACGATAATCACCCACACATAGACATCGCTATCATCCTACTCCTAGCACAAATATGCATGCTACATGTCACTACTATGGTAAATATGGACACACTTTACCACAATATAGAATCAGAAGAATATTTAAACATGTATGCATGGGTACCAAAGAATAACATTTCAGGACCCTCAAGGATTTAGGTACCAAAGGTCACATCTACTCGTAGTGTAGGTGGACCTTCCTTTATCTTCTAGAAGCAAATAAATTCTCGATAGTGGGTGCTCACGACATATGACTGGAAATACAAATCTTTTTACAACACTATCGATAAAAAGGGAAGGATATGTATCCTTCGATAATAATCTAAAAGGTTATATTATAGGTAACGGTACTATTGGTAATCCTCTCTCTTTTTTCATTAAATATGTCTGTTTAGCAACAGAGTTAAAGCATAACTTGCTTAGCATTAGTCATCTTGTTGACAATGGATATAATATTAACTTTGGGAAAAATAAATGCTTTATATATGATAGATCATCTGGAGACATCGCTTTTGAAGGGGTAAGGGAAGATAACATATATATATTCTATCTCTCGAAAGATACTAACAATGCAGGAAGATGCCTCCACGCTCACAAGGATTTACTATGGCATATGCGTCTTAGACATGCAAACGTGGATACCATATCAAGACTTTCAACCAAGAAGTTAGTAAGAGGACTACCGGATATCATATTCAAAAAGGATACGGTATGTGCCGAATATGAGAAAAATAAGGCAACAAAATCTTTATTTAAATCCATCAACTATGTAAGTACTACTAGACCCTTGCAACTTCTTTATATGGATTTGTTAGGTCCAAATAGAGTAGCCAATCTTAGTGGAAAACTCTACGCCTTGTGATTGTTGATGACTTTTCTCGTTTTACTTGGGTTTTCTTTCTTTCAAACAAAAGTGATACTATCTCTATTTTAAAAAAATTTGCTAAAAGGTACAAAACAAAAAAAGGCTTCATGATTACTCGAATTCGAAGTGATCATGGCGGCAAATTCGAAAAATCTGATTTCAAAAAGTTTTATGATTTAAATGGATTTAATCATGAATTTTCTTGTCCTAGAACTCCCCAACAAAATCGTGTTGTGAGAAGAATAGAACTCTTGGCAATATGGCTAGAGTCATTTTGAATCAGTTTTCACTTCCAAAATATTTTTGGGCAGAAGCTGCAAGTACAGCATGCCATGTCTTGAATAGGGTTTTGATTCGACCTATTTCGAAGAAAACTCCCTATGAACTTTGGTTTGGTAGAATCCCAACTATTTCTTATTTTAGAGTGTTCGGTTGTCGCTGCTTTATCCTAGATACCAAACACAACTTAGGCAAGTTTGATGCCAAAGCTGACGAAGATATTTTTCTTGGATATGCTTCCAAGAGTAAAAGATACAGAGTGTTCAACAAGTGCTCATAATTGTTGAAGAATCTGCTAATGTTACTTTTAATTAGAATAATAGTACAGTAGTTGTTTCTGATGACGACGATGACGTACATATCAAACCAGTAACTTCTACCCCTGAGGATACAACATCTGGAACCAGTTCTCTAGAAAGCTTAAGAAAGAAGTTCTGCTTCACACCAAAACATCCAAAACTTGGTAATAGGTGAGGTATCAAGAGGAGTAAGTACTCGTTTATCGATTGGAGATTCTATAGCTAACACTGCTTTATATATCAAATAGAACCTAAAAGTATTTTATTAAAATCTCACTCATGATGACCTTAAGATTTATTCTAGGGTAGCTGGTATCGACATCGAATTTGATGATTTCGACCAGGCTAAGTATTTACAACTCCCTGACCCTAATACTTGGGAACGCCTTATCGATGATCGTGACATCAAGTTTGTTGATGGTATAACCTTAGAAGGTTTTAAAGACATGATGTGTGAACCCAACCCTCGTCCTCGTAAACTTCGTGCTAAATATCTTAACCAACACTTTTGTGAACTTCATCGTATAATTTTTTCTTCTATCCTGCCAAAAGTCGAATCTTCTGATGAAGTAACGTATATAGAGACTTCTGCACTGTTTTATCGGCATTTCACCATCCCATTCAACTTTTCACGCACGATGATGGACTGGATGATTCACTAGAAAGAAGCCTAGAGCACTTGTGTATGCTATGTACCTACTCATGATCTTTTTTGCCTTTAACATTCCCTTAGAAGACTTTCAGTTCATATGAGCTCTCGTTTACCTTTCCAAGGCTCGTAGAAGTGCTCCTGCACCTTTACCTCATGCTCCTGCTGAGGAAGCATCTTCTGGTTCTAATGCCCCTCAACCAGAACCATCTGCCACCCTGGATTCTATTAGAGACATGTTGCATGACCGCTTCCAATTAGAAGACGATCGTTATGCTCAGCTGGATTATCGGACCACCCTTCAGATGGCCGTCATTAGCAATACTATTCATGACATCCAATACAACATGGCAAGGCATCCTACTATGCCTTTTCCTATGGGTCGGGACCCTTCTTGCGAAGGCCACCGGATTGATGACCCTTAGGCAATAAGGTATCTGGATCCTGATGCTGCTTTTGTCGACCCTCATCGCTCTGCCAGTGATCAATCGAGTTTTGTCGGTCCATCCCTCTTGCTCTATAATGGCTGTGGTTTACTACTTTATGATCTGCTGATGCACTCTAGTTATGTTTCTGCTCTTTAATTTCATTTCATGCACTATGTAGTTTATGTATGTTTAAAAGATTACAAGTTTCACCTGCTGGATTATCAAACTACTAGTTTTACTGTTAAGTTTGGTTATGGTTATGTTGTGTGTTTGATCTTTCACTTTGTCTATTTCTATATCCCTTTACGGGGGAGCTATGCACTATTTTGCTAAATGAAAAGGTGGAGAAAAATGGCATATTATGTGATATTTATGTGATATTGTATTGAGATGTGATATTGTATATGCATTGTATCTATCTGCTGTGCTTGGACACATCTAGGATAGAAATATTCATTTACGAGGGAGCCACATCATACTTGTAAAAGATCTTCTCTCCTTCAACATGTGTCCAGGCATGAATATTGAGACATACAAATATTATTTTGTCAATTATCAAAATGGGAGAGATTGTTGACCCACATAGTCAACCTGATTTAGATAATTAACAACTAATACCTGATATGATCTAATACGACACATCAAGTTTAAAACAGAATATCACCTAATATCTGATATGATCCAATATGATACATCAAGTTCAAGACAGATGTCCTCTATAAGAAGTTGTATTGCAAATGTACTTTGTTCTTAGTCTGTAATTTTCAATTTATTGAGTCCAGAAAAATATGTACGTTGAGTCATACTGTGTCATCTCAACCCCTAAACATATTTCTCTAAGGTCCACCATACAAACAAACCAATTCCTGAACCAAACCAAACCAAACAACCCTCACCCATACAAGGCTTCTGGTCTGAGGCAGACCAAACTCGGGCCGAACTCGGTCCAAGATCGAACTCGGGCCGAACTCGGCCTCCTTAAAATCATCAACCTAATTTTTAGGGCCACCTCGCTGCGAGCTGTCCAACGTTCAATTTTTTGAATATTTTGGGATAGAACTCTGGCCGAACTCTGCCTTCCCTAGTATAAATAGAGCTTGATTCTTTTCATTTCAAACCATCTCTCACTCTCAAGCTTTCAATCTTCTAAGACTTATATGCTCTAAGCCTTACACTTCCAAATCTCCTAGCCATAAAACTTCCTAAGCCCTAAGGTGCTCAGTGCGATTCAGCTAGAAGTTCTGTGCAAGAGTTGAAAAGAAGTTACTTGAAAAATTCTAAGTTTTGCATCTGCGAAGTTGAAGTATTCGAGCGCTTTGGAGTAAAGGATCGTGTCTGTAAGAAGTTAGCGTGCTCTTCGGACTAAAGGCATGTGTGTATCCTATTTCATAAATAGTGGATTTCAACTCCGAGTAAGAGTTCTCGGGCCCGGACTTGTCCTCTACGAGGGAAACTGGGATATATGGCTGTGTTTGCGTTTGTTCTTCTAAACACTTTTACTTTCCGCATTATTACTCTCTGATTATATATTCTCTTAGTAGTTGTTTTATGGACTTAGCATAGAGTTATTTTTAATTGGCCATTATAGACACAAACTCTATTCACCCCCTCTAGAGCTGCCTAATATATACCAAAGATCTAATAAAATAATAATAAAATATATAAAGTAAAATCTTGTGGTCGTTATCATTTATTTATGTGAATTAATATTTCAATAAATATAAAACAAGTAAGTGAGGAAAAAATATTTAGCAAAAATCAAGGGCTTTACATATGGTTAGTGTATATATATGGTGGTAGTGATGTCTTTGAGTTAGTATTTTTCTAGTTCATGTATATTTTAGGGGTTCATGATAATTTCACTGCAGTTGGAGCCGGACCGTTAATCTACTCTATTTTCGATAATCCAGGCAAGATATATTGCCATCATTTGTTCTGTTTAAATATTTATGTATGTTCTTATATTATGTTTGTAGTAGTTATAGTTGTGTGAATCCAACTTTGACTTGGGTGCCATCGATGTTGACATCGATGACTTAGATGTGTGAGTTGACTTAGAGTTAGTGGACTTATCTTTAGTGAGTTATGGATGTGACTTCTATTACCTTAACACGTATTATTACATGACACAATGAGTGAGGATTCATATGCATGAGTTGTGCATTGACTGATCATTGGGGCCTTGACTCATTAGATAGTTAGATTATGTCTAAGTAGGATGACTTGCATTGAGGTATGGGTTGTCCGAGTCATGGATAAGACTTATGCAATTCCATGGGATGGAAAGACTACCAGAAGATACATGGGATTACCTTATTAGATTATATAATATTCGAAGGAGATTACGAAGTCATGTGCCTTTTATTTTACTAATCGGTTTTGAGTTTATTTGCTATGGGGTATTGGGCATCGGCTCATGATCCGACGTCGGCCTGTGATTCATTGTAAACCATTATTTATCCACCCATAAGTCCAAGGTGTCTTCAACATATATTCACATAGTACAGTTAGATACTATACTTATCCCTGACCATAGCGTGGGGACAATGTCTTGTCACAAGATAGTGGGCCACGCCTTGGTGGTTTATTGTTTCGATGATAAGATAGTGGACAGTGTGGTGGTTCGGATTATCCATTTATATTTATTCAGTTCATATTTTAGCATGTTTATTTTGTAACTTGTTACGTAGTGAGATCTCCAGGTTATTGTGGAGCGCTTATAAATAGACAGGTGGATGGTATGTTTGAGTCTTCATGATTCAGGTATTACTTATGGTATTATTTCATCATTCTTCCACGTTTTACATATATTTTTTTATCATGATACACTCTGTCCATTAGCCTAGTTTTGCAAACTTATTTTATTCTCAAATTTTGCTCAAACATGTATATTACTGGTTGCCAACTTTAATATATTATGTTCTTTCTTGATATTCATTATCTACTGTGGGTTGAGATTTAGTTTAATTAGCATATGTTTAGTCTACTTTACAGCGTAGTACATCTAGGATAAGTCCATTAAATTAGCAACTTATTCTGGATCATATTAGTTGGCATGCTTGCATTCCTAGTCCTATATATTTTGCAATTGGGGCATAACATGTTTTTGTGGTAGTCCATGCAGTTCCATAATAAATCATTTTAGTTACATTATTGTACCGAAGAGCCTGCAATAGGATAGTGTATTAGAATCTCAATCCACAACTTCTATTAAATTCCTTTTGATATCTATTATCGCCCTTGAACCTCGTACTTGTAATCAAACATATTTATCCTGAACTCCCTGTATCGAATTCTTGTACATACATTTTGTTTTGGAAAGACGAACATCTTTGCTTGATGAACTATTTTAATTGTGTTATAGAAGTAAGATGGATAGAACATATTAGGGAGAGATTGTCTACGGACGAGTAGGGTAGAGATAGACACATAGACTATATGGACTGAGTAGGTAGGAGTGGTATTCTTCTTCTATAGAAATTACTACTTAGAGGACATAGGAACACATGCTCGATAGGACTAGGTAAATAGCTAAGGTGGGTACAACTTTATAGATATTTCCCTAAGATAGAAAATAGAATTACATCGTAGGATTTGACCCTGACTGGAGACCTTGGGATCAGTAGACTAAATCCCTGATACCATTTGCCTAAGATAGAACCTTGAATAGAAGTACTAGAGGGATTATTATCGAGTGATAGTATCATAATAATAAGTGACCTAGGAGCATAGATAGAAGGTCTGAGTTAGACTAGACGATTATCTCTATATATGGTAAGACTAGCCTTGAAACGATCTATAAAAGATCAGGACTAGAAGATTAACCAATAGGTGTGTATCTGTTCAGCTCAGCCTCGACCCTTGCCTAGCAGTTAGGTATAAAATTATCAGGTGTACTTATAAAAAATTGTCTAGCATGTTGATAGTTAGAAGGAGTAGTAATAGTTTTCTTCTATCTTGCTGAAGACCTGACCTATATAAGAATAGTATTGAATTAGTAATCATACTTCTTATAGAGTCATTAACCAATAGCACAATGATGGCACTTAGGACTCCTTAGAAAGCCTAGATTTCAACCGCAATACCTAAGTCTTGTATTTCTTCTAGGGAATTGTACCATTCTAGAAATCTCATTAGAATGTTCCTGACCTTGATTTTTGTGTTATCATCATATAAGTTATGGTAGATCTAGAACTGAGGCTACCTTATTTCTTGGTAGGTTGTGTAAACTTAGAATCTCATTGGTACTAGCATCCTCTAAAAATTGTATTTGAATAGTTTCTTTTATATCATATTTCATGTTTTAATTTTGAGGATAGCATGGATGACCAATTAGGGGGCCAGGAGTACATCTTAATCAGAGGATCGCTTGTACTAGACAAAGGAGCCCCCGACTTGTCACTTTTGCGGCACTCTTGACGTCTATTTCAAAAAGTTTAAAATCATGAAAACATGCATATGCTCAAAGAATGGGAATGGACTCTAGTCTAGAAACAATAGCATAGGTTTCATCATGATCAATCCCTTCTTCTTGATTATAGTCCTAAAAAACTAGACGTACTTTGTTGCGAACGACTTGTCATCCTCGCTTAGTTTATTTTGAAAACCCATTTGGTACAAATTATAGAGTGACCAACAGGTTTGGGAACAAGTTCCCAAACTTGGTTCCTTTCGAACTGATTTAATTCCTCTTGCATGGCATAAATCTAAAATTTATCATTAAAAGCATCAAATGTTGTCGTAGGTTCTACTTGTGAAATAAATGCAACATTAGCAATTATATCCTTAGTAGAGGCATGTACTTACTCCCCTTTGATACATCACCTATGATCAAAGTTTATGGATGGTCTGACATGAACCTCATCTTCTGTGGCAGACTCTCTAGGCAACTTGTTTTAGTATCTTCAGGTGCTTTGCTGGATGCCTTTTCCAAGTCTTCTTCATCACTGTCACTTGGTAATTGATTGTTAAGTTTATCAAAAGTAGCATTTATAGACTCTAAAACAATCAAGGACTTTTTATTGAAAATTCTATATCATTTGTCCATGGTAGCATATCCAAGGAATATACCTTCATCTGCCTAGAGTCGAACTTATCCAAGTTGTCCATGGTGTTCAGCATAAAACAATGACAACCAAAAACTTTGAAATAAGAAATATTAGGAATACGATTAAACAATAATTCATAGGGAGTCTTCTCCGATATAGGTTGAATCAGAACCCTACTAAGAACATGACAAGTTGTACTTACAACTTCACCCCAAAAATATTTTGGAAGATTGTACTAGTTAAGCATGACTCTAGCCATATCACGGAGAGTTCTATTCTTCCGCTCCATAACACCATTTTATTTGGGAGTTCTAGGTCAAAATAACTCATGAAAATAATCATTTAAATCGCAGAACTTTTTGAAATCTGAATTTTCGAATTCGCCTCCATGATCACTTCGGATACGAGTAATCATGAAGACCTTTTCGTTTTGAAGCTTTTTGCAAAAAAATTTAAATTCAAAAAGTGCATCACTTTTATTTGATAAAAAGAAAACCCAAGTGTAATGACAAAAATCATCAATAATACCAAAAGTAACCACCACTTTCTAAAATAAGGGTAATTTGGTAATTATGTTATTTTTATTTTTATTTTTATGGATTAAATTATAATATTTTAATTGGTGTTGTGTTAGTAATCGATTTAACTTTAGCTAACCATGATTAGAGACTAACCATGACATTAGAAACCTAATTACCTGTCACACTCACTTTTTCTAATTAAGGGTATTTTAGTCATTGTGCATTATTTTGAATTTATTTAAAATGTTAATTAAATTAATTTTGTGTGTTTTGGATTGGTGCATTGATAGGACCTAGATGGTATAACCTTAGTCAACCTGGTTTAGAAGCCTAAAAATGTGATTAGGTTTATTATTGACTTATTAGAATTAATTTAGAATTTTTATCTATTTTCTAGAATTATTTAGTGATTTTTAAGTCTTTTTAGAAGCCTTTTTAAGCTTTTTGTCATTGGGCTTTTGTAGCAACCTAGGAATGCTTGGCCCATGACTTAACCTAACCCTAATACCACCCTCTAACATGTCCGGCCAAGCATAGCAGCAGCCCCTCTCTTTTGTGAAGAATTCCATAGCCTCCACTAGATCAAAAGAAAAACCCTAGTTTCTTTTTCCTTTCAAAACCCTAACTTTCTCATCCGGCATCCGATTCGTGCCAAACGAATTGCGTTGCGACCATGGGGAGGAGGAGAACTTGCTGCAGCACTGCTAGCAAGGAGTTAGAGGAGTTTTCTTAGGAGAAATCGGTCGTCGGAGTGCTCGAGGAGTCACTTTCATTGAGATTCCGACTCTCAATAGGTAAACCATGTTCTAGCAATGTTTTCTTCTGATTTTCTTCATGTTAACATGAATCTAGGTAACCTCGACCTATAGGTTTAGTTTCATTTAATTTCGTGTCCGTTCGATGTACGTATCAGACACGTATCGGAGTTACTACATAGGTGTCTGACAAAATTACCCAACGAATTAAAACTTGTTAATTTCTAAAACTATTTGTATGTTTTGATAGCCCTAGACATAAGAATCACGAAACCCTAGTTTTTGTCTCGATTCAGGCTCGTGTCCTGCTGTAGCACGTTATTTTCGCACGACACAGGCAACGTGGCTGCGTGCCACTTAGCGTGGAGGTGGGGGCAACGAGTGACATGTCAGCCCCCAAGCCTCGCACGACTTCGTGTCGGGTCAAGAAGAAAATACGACAGCACGGGTCGACATATGTATGTGCGCGACATAGCTGCCACTGACACGGCCTTTGTGCCGACACGTGTGGACACGTGGACACGATTCAGGGTATCCTACATGAAGCCCTATACCTAGCCTATCCTAGGACATGACCACGACACGTGTGGTGGGACACACGAGTCCCTAAACTCGTCGACCTGTGCACGACGCGGTGCACTGTTCTGCGCACACGCGTACGACCGCGTGTGGACACGGGCTACGTGTGCATCGGACACGACATGTGGCCACACGCTAACTTGGCCAGTAGGTCGGTGTAACACCCTGTTTCTGAAATTGGGGATTTTTGAAAATTTATTATTTTTATTATTTATTAGTGGTATTTTAGTCATGGTATGATTTTCCTGGTGATTTTAGTTAAGTTAAACCATTTCTAAAGTCATGCTAAGTTTGACTTATGACTTTGTGATTTTGGTTAGTATAACTTAGTGTAAACCCTAGTTTTCTCTAACCTAGAGACTAACCATGATCATGTGAGCCTAGCCATAGGTTTAGAACATCAATTAGGGCTTTTTGGCCTAAAGGGTATTTTGGTAATTTTTTAGGAATTATTTGGAATTATTTGTATTTATGTGTTTTATTATTAACTAATTATTTGATTAGTGTCATGTTAGCTCCTAACCTAGTTTAGCACTAATCTAGAGGTTAGCCACTAACCTAGAAGACTAATGATTAGATATTAGCCTTAGGTATAAATATCTAGTTAGATAAATATCTAGATATTTCACTTTTTAGATATTTAGAACCTAAATATCTAACCCCCTTAGTCAAAGACTTAAGGGCTAAGTTTGCAAGTGGTAGGACACCCCCCTACCCCATGGCAGCCAAGGGCACCCCCCTAGTAGCCCACATCCTATATTAACCACCCCCCCCCCCCCCACAATTATTCATGATCATTTTACATGAAATTTAACCTTAGAAAATCCATTTCCTACACAAGACCACAACTTGATCAATTTGATCCAAATCACCTCTACTTTCTTGCATTGGACTCCCCTACACTAGAGGATACTATCTAGGCCTGCTATCAAGGATTTCGTGAGCTTTGGGCATCCCTAAGTTGAAGAGGACACCCCCCCCCCCCAAAACCTTGTTTTCCTTGAGTTTTGCACTCATAGGTAAATGCCCATAAACTTTGTTAAATTTGTGTTTCTCTTCATATTTGCATGCATCTAGGTACTAGGGTACTGTGTGTCAAGTTTGGTAGGATTTAGAGTTGGTTTGGTGTCCGTATCGGACACGTATCTAGGTTTTTAATGAGTGTTTGATGATTTGCCTCAGTGAATGAAATGTTAATGATTTCGAAAACTATTGAACAATTTTCTAGCCCTATAGGTGTAGATCACATAACCCCATCACTGACACAAATCGTATCGTGTCCGTGTCCAAATTGGACACGAACACACAGTTGGACACAGCACTGTGCACAGTTTAATCCCCTGCTACCCGCACTGATTTCTCCACGAATTGGACACGTGGACACGTGGAAATTGACACAGAGGTGGGCCATCACTGACAAGCCCCCCTCAAATATCACGACCTTTTGTGTCGTCGAGAGAGCTCTGACACGAACACGGATTTTGCACTGCACTGTGCGCACTGCACAGAGCAAATTTTGAGCGTGTCGTATCGCACGGACATGCCACGTGGACACCGTGATGACACTAATGTGTAGCCCTTCATGTGCGTACACGAGGACACGACCACGAGATGCGTCGTGTCCTGTGTCGCGAGCACGACGTGTGCATCTCTGCACGACGCGGTCCAAACCGCACGTATCAGTCGAGTTTCCTCGACTGATACGGGTCTCGTGTCGACCCTATACGACACGTGGACACGTAACAGAGTGTCCATCGTGTAGCCCTATATGTGGGCTACACGTGTGTGTGACCACGAGTCGTGTCGTGTCTCGTGGTGTGTCCACAGACACGTGAACACGTGCACGACGCTGTGCACTGTTTCGTGTATCCCAGTTTACCCGATTTGGAAATCACGTGTTTGGACACGCCGTGTCGTGTCGTGGTGGACCGCCATTGACACACATGACACGTGTACACATGGGGCATCACTTACCAACCATTGGTTTCGAGCCATAGCTCGGTTTGGGTCGAGAAATTGGTTTACCCCTTCTCGAACACAGTCCACAGTTTCCAGATTTTGGGTTAGATTCCAGTTTTCAAAATGAATTTCGATTTGATTTTTGTTATGTTTATACTTATTTGTATGTTTTTAGTATATAATGTGTAGTATATTATGTATGTGAGTATGTGGGAGGAAATTGGGTGTATACTCAAGTGTGTACATGTGTATATACATGTAGGTTTGTGTGTGTTGTGTGGGGGCTAGTTTCTTGGTTCCAGAAAACTGGAACCCTTTTCCCCCTTTCCTGTTCTCTGTCACTCTCTCTTTTCAGTCTCTCTCTCTCTTGCACTCTCACTTCTCCCTATATATATATATATTATATATTATATTATGATATATATATATATATATATCTATTATGGTAAGTTTGTGAATACATATATATGTATACATATATATGACATATATATATTTACTAGATATATATAGTGTTATATATATATGTGGGTTTGGGTATATATATAGTTGAGGATATATAATGGGTTTATATATATGTGGAATGTATATATATGTATATATATAGCTATCTATGTATGTATGTCTATATGTTATATATATTTAGTGTGTATATATGGTTTAT
>JANAVB010035600.1:0-43213 GCA_029216955.1 Iris pallida
AAAAAGACCCCCTTCAAAGTTTTCAAAACTTTCTTGGCAAGTTTTGGAATACTTTGAACAAGAAGCATGGACAGTAGAGCTGTTTAGGTGTGACAATCCTATCAGTGGTAGTATGGACGTGACATGTTTGGGTGCTTCCACTGGGGAATTTATGTGGACTTATCATCCTTGGCGTACCTTAGTTTTAGGTACAGATAATAAGTTGAGAGAGAGAGAGAACCAACATATTTACTCAGGGGTAATATGGACGTGGTAAATATGGGGTTAATGGCAGAGTTTTCCTACTCAGAGGTGATATGGACATGGTAGAATAAACTCGCTGGGAGTACATAAAACAACTCAGAGATGATATGGACGTGGATGTTCTGTGGTTTTTGGTGGACCTATTATCTTTTGCGTACCTTTTTCTAGGTACAGATAATAAGTTGCTTGTAGAGGAAACCCTCACGTTCATCAGAGGTAATATGGACGTGGTGAACATGGGTATTTCTACTGGGGATTTTATGTGGACTTATCACCCTTGGCGTAACTTGGTTTTAGGTACGGATAATAAGTTGAGAGGGAACCGACATATTTACTCAGAGGTAATGTGGACATGGTAAATATGTGCTAAAATGGTGGAGTTTCCCTACTCAGAGGTAATGTAGACATGGTAGGAGTGAACTCTGTAGGGTTTTTAGAACAACTCAGAGGTAATATGGACGTGGATGTTCTATGGTGCAACAACACAGGGATTGTTGTACGGAATGTTTACTCAGAGGTGATGTGGACGTGGTAAACATTACCTTAAGCATGGCCTTAAATGGTGCAGGATCCTGCTTGATGAGGTATAGAGAGGCAACTCAGAGGTGATGTGGACATGGTGGTCCCTCTACTGGGGTAGAATGCAACGAAAAACTGGGTTCCAGAAGCATAAGATCTCAAAAGAAGGGGTATGAACTTGGTTTGGTCAAGTTCACTAATCCTCTCTCTGGGAAGAGGCAGTACGTTCTCGACGGAGGTCAAGAATAGTACTTTTTCAAGAACTTACCATTGAAGGGCATCATGAACAAGTCCCCATTAGCTTGAGCGAGACGATAAGAATCGTTTGAGTATACCGTCTCTATGATGAAGGGTCCTTCCCATTTGGGTTTGAACTTTTTCGGTGTTTTGTGAGTCATCACCATCGGTCTTCTGACTGCCAGAACCAGGTCATCCACTTGGAAAGTCCTCTGTCAGATTCTTTTATTGAAAGCCTGTGATATGCATGTTTGATAAA
The DNA here is from genome assembly GCA_029216955.1 of Iris pallida. Classification (NCBI taxonomy): domain Eukaryota; kingdom Viridiplantae; phylum Streptophyta; class Magnoliopsida; order Asparagales; family Iridaceae; genus Iris; species Iris pallida. Next base: position 1,259 of record JANAVB010035600.1, read on the forward strand.
GTTCGATGCGCTGTTGAGCCAAGAGGCATTTTTCATCCAACGCTTCCAATTTTTGCAGACGACGATGTTGATTGTCCTCTTCCGTCAACTAATTTATGATCGCCACACATAGGAAGGGTATTTGGATCACCAGCGGTAGGACTGCTTCGCTCCTATAAACTAGGAAGAATGGTGTATTGCCCGTCGGGGTCCGTACCGTTGTATGATAGGCCCAAAGGCATTCGTCGAGCTTCTCATCCCAGTCGCGCTTGTTGGATGACACGACCTTTTTGAGTAGCTTGACGATGGTCTTATTAAAAGCTTCGGCCAATCCATTTGCTGTCGGATTGTAAGCGGTTGATGCCACGTTCTGAATACGGTTCTTGTCGCAGAACTTACTGAACGCATGGCTGATGAATTGTGGGCCATTGTCGTAGATAATACTTCGAGGTAACCCAAAACGGTAGATGACGTGATGCTTGATGAAGCTGATCACTTTTGAGCTTTTTACCTCTGTGAGAGGTACTACTTTTGCCTATTTAGAGAAATAGTCGGTGATTGCGAGGATAAAGCTGTAATGCCCCAGTCCCAAAATACATAGGACCAAGCACGTGAACATGCCAGCTGCACATATACGAAGAATACTCCAATATATGGAATCCTCAAATATGCACATAAGCTGTAAATAATATAACCATAGGCCAGAAAAACATATCTAATCTCATCACAGCTCAACATAGAAGGTAATAGAGTCCAAATAAATAAATAAGTATCAAAGATAGCCGGGTGAACATACTCACTCCAAACAGCTATGAAGAATAGTCTCACAAGATCGGAGTCCAACCTCCGCAAATAGAAAGAAATGAGATGTAAAAATAATGTCCACTAATGTCTCATATAAAGAATAGACTAGACATCCGTAAAGACTGCCTCATCGTCGATGTAGGATAGCTCCAATGCCGCTCCGTACTCCTGTGGAAAATCGTCTAGACCTGGAGAGATAACCAGGTCCACAAGGGACATAGCAAGATACAAGAAAACACCATGCCATATAAACTGTGATAATATAATAAGAGAAAAAGGTATGTATGCAATCGGGTTCCTGATCATTTTACTGTGAATATGCAGTTGAGATATAGTCCTTCGACGCATGAGCCCTGGCTGTAAATGAGATCAGCATAGTTCCCATAGAGGGTACCAGGGGCCTACGTCCATAATGCTCTGGAAGCGTCAGAGGGCACCATGTGCAAGGGCTACGTCCATAACGCTCTGGAAAACGTCAGAGGGCGCCTGGAGACTGCGTCTCCGGAGGAGCACACAGGTAATCAGGGAAGTGCAAAGAAGCCCATACGTCAGGTATTGTTTTCCCCACCCAATGCCTAGTATCATCATCTCTATGACTGATATGAATCTCTAGTAACCGCCAAGTCTTCTAACAAGCAATACTTTTGGCAGTTACTCCTATCCGTCGCACGCTCTATACGTATCGGTGGCCAACCGACTACGCGGGTACGTGTCCTACATGTGACTTACATCACGTGACACAACAAGTGTCAAGGCCGTATGAGATATACCAATACCTCATCATCAATGGGTGGTCACTAGACTAAGTCAATGCAAGAAAAATAAATAAGGCGAGGTAAACGACCGTTAGAGTCGCTTGAACCCAAGTGTGACTTGGACGCACAGTATAAATATCAAGAAACAAAATGCTGATAATAACAATTGAAAATAAGAAATATAATAATCACAGAGTAAGGTGGCAAGGTATCTTGCCTGATGGTGCAAAGTAGCAAGTCCAAGAAATCACAATGTCAGCCAAGAAACGTCACAGTCTCCAAACAACTCCGGACGCTAAAACAAACATCAAAAATGCACTCGGTGTAAAAGATATACCTAGGAAACGCCTGTCCAAAGTCAAATTCTGGAACAGGAGCAAATCGTAATTTCGGGTCAAAACGATATCCGTCGTTGGACCCGCTTTTGCACCGAAATACGTGCCAAGGTTTATGGTATCTAAAGTAGTCAAACTACATGTCTATGGTTTCAGTTTGAGGAGAGGAACTCAACGGTATGTCCAGTTTTGGATTCCGATGAGCCGTGTACAAAATTGCCTGTTTGAGTGGGTCGCGGGCCCGCCAAAAATGGGTTCCGATTCGACCTTCTGAGAATCGAACCAAACCTGGCACACAGGACCAGAATTTCGATTCGGACCTGTTGGCGCAAGTTTCGTCTCGAATCGACGACTGTACACGAAGTTATGGGCAAGTTTGCAAAACGCCGATACGGGATATCTCGACGGATACACGTTGATTTCGTCGCGCACAAGCAACGAAACTGAGTTCCGTCAATTCCCACACGTCCGCAACGTCCATATGCACCTTTCGATGCATATAGCGCGCGACCATGTCACCCGGTTTGTTGGGGCGTACGTCGTATCGGAGAAAATTTTCTAAAATCTACTATTTTGAAAATAGTTTTTTCGCAAGTTTAACATGGATTTATTCTTGCACAGAAATCAAAATACAGGTCTACAAGTTGCGTTTTAGTCGTGGTTATGTTGTCTTTACACGTGTTCAATTGGTCTCTAAAAATCTCGACACACAGTTCGAAATCTGGCTTCTAAGTTGTGGTTTTGGACTAGGTTTGAACTTCTATTTTCGACAGTTTTGGGGAGACTTTGCCTCGATTTTTCGAGCAGTCTCTTGGGGTTCTCAGGATTCTATTTGAAGGAGATTGGAGGGTTCATATAGGCTACACACAGGAGTTTATGTTTCAAGAAATCATCGAGCGAGCAGGAAGAAAAGAGTATTGGAATAAGGGTACCTCACTGTTGACAAATCTGGAAACGTTCCGAAGTGTGGTCGGCCTGGGCTCTTCGGCGATGTTTGCGCGGTGGTGCGGCGCCGCCAATGGCCAGGTAGTTCGCCTGGGGTTCGAGATGGAAAGAAGATATGAAGGTGAAGAATTTTGGTGGGTTAGGGTTTCGGTTTTGACGAGCGGCGTATATATATATGGCCGCCTGCTACTAATCCTATTCGTATTAGAACTCAAAAGGGGGGAGAGGGGCTCGGGTTACAAGCATAGCAGCTATGCTGCTAACAAGTTGTTTTGCTTTGAAGGGGGTCGGGTGAGGTGGACCGGCCCTACGTGGGTTGGTCCCCTCCTCTCTCACATATATATATATATATATATATATATATATATATATATAAATATATATATATATATATATATATATATATATATATATATATATATATATATATATATATATAAATATATATATATATATTTTTACAAAAAGCCCCCTCTTGTGAATCTCCATTTGCTGGGGTTGGCCGCCTCTTGCTGGGTGTGGCCGCCCACTAATTACTTCTCCTTTTTTTAACAATATATATATATATATATATATATATATATATATATATATATATATGTCAAACTATAAGTATATATATATTTATAGGCTAGTAAAAATTTCTAAAAATTTACAAATAAATTCCTAAAATCCTCGATTCTATTATTTCTTATTTAATAGTAATACTAACATGCACACATATAATATATACACACATGCATTTATTTATACTAATAAGCTAGTAGCAATAACTTCATATTTAATAAAATGTATAAAACATTAATTAATTTATAAAAACAATTTAAAAATTTGGGGGTTTACATCCTACCCAACTTAAAGAAAATTTCGTCCTCGAAATTAAACTAATGTCGGGGGGATCAAATGCAATACAAGGGAATTTAATAGTAATTTAAGAGCTTCAAATGCAAGACATATCTTTGTCTTCGAACAAATGCAGGGTAGCGATTTCGGATGACGTCCTCGCGCTCCCAAGTAGACTCCCCTGGCGAATGATGCTTCCATGCCACGCAAACCAATGGAACAGATTGATTTCGTAACACCTTCACTCGGCGATCGAGGATACCTACTGGTTGCTCTTCGTTCGACAAACTCGGTCCAACTGTGATCTCGGAGTGATCAAGCACATGATTGCTGTCCGCCACATATCTTCTCAGCTGAGATACATGGAATACGTCATGCACTCTCTCCAGTGACGGTGGCAAGGCCAATCTATAGGCAACCTCTCCAACACGTTCCAAGACATCGAAGGGCCCGATGTACCTTGGACTCAACTTGCCATGTCCTCCGAATCGAATCGTGCCCCTAGTGGAGGATATCTTCAAGAACACGTGGTCGCCCTCTTTGAACTCCAAGGGTCGGCGACGATTATCTGCCCACTGCTTCTGACGATCCTGCGCTGCTCGCAGGTGGTCCTGAATTTTCTTCACTGTCTCCACTGTGCTCAAGACCAACTCGGGACCCAATAGCTGTCGCTCTCCTATGTCGCTCCAACAAACAGGAGACCGACACTTCCTACCATATAATACTTCAAACGGAGCCATCTGAATGCTCGCTTGATAGCTATTATTGTAGGAAAACTCAACAAGATGAAGATGGTCCTCTCATGAACCGCCAAAATCAAGCATGCACGCTCTCAACATATCCTCTAGCGTTTGAATGGTACGCTCCGACTGACCGTCTGTCTGAGGATGGTATGCCGTGTTAAACTTCAATCGGGTGCCCAAACTCTCTTGCATACTCCTCCAAAAATGTGAGGTAAATCTCGAGTCACGGTCCGACACAATACTAATAGGCACACCATGTAATCTCATAATCTGCTCCATATACATCTCTGCCAATACCTCTGTCGACTGGCCCACTCTAAAAGGTAAGAAATGGGCTGACTTTGTAAGTCTATCCACAATTACCCATACTGCGTCACGTCCCCTAGGACTCCGAGGAAAACCCGTGACGAAATCTATAGTAATGTGCTCCCACTTCCACTCGGGAATGGGTAGCGGCTGTAATAAGCCAGCCGTCCTCTGGTGCTCCGCCTCCACTTGTTGACATACCAAGCACTTGGCAACGAAATGAGCTATCTCTCGCTTCATTCCATGCCACCAATAATACTGTCGTAAGTCGCGGTACATCTTGGTTCCTCCGGGATGAATAGAGTAAGTCGATCTGTGAGCCTCTGCCATCAGCTCCTGCCGTAGTTCTCCATTGGGAACATAAATGCGATCACCACATCGCAATGTCCCATCGGGGTGGATCCTCAATTCCGTCTGCTCTCCTGCTTCGGTCCTCTCCCTGAGCCGTCGAAATCTAGCATCATTAGGCAATGCTGCCTTGATGCGCTCTACCAATGATGATTGCACTTGGAGGTTGGCTAATGCGCCATCGGCTCCAGGTAATACTACCTCAATACCAAGCTGCTCCAAGTCTCTAATAAACTCCTTCTGCGTAGTCAAAAGTGTGCCATGGCTTACGGCTTAATGCGTCTGCCACGACATTAGCCTTGTCCGGATGATAATGAAACTCGATCTCATAATCCTTCATCAACTCCAACCAACATCGCTGTCGCATATTCAACTCTTTTCGTGTGAACACGTACTTGAGGCTCTTATGATCAGTGTAGATATCAACCTTTTCGCCGTACAAGTAGTGTCTCCATAGCTTCAAGGCAAAGATAACTGCTGCGAGCTCTAGATCGTGGGTCGGATAATTCTTCTCATGTACGCTCAACTGTCGCGATGCATATGCTACTACCCGTCCGTTCTGCATCAGTACACATCCTAATCCTTTCCCGGATGCGTCGCTGTAATTCACAAATCCTCCCGGGCCCGATGGTAGTGTCAAGATCGGTGCTGTGGTCAATCGCTCCTTCCACTCGTCAAAAGCGGCTTGACACTTGTCTTTCCATATAAACTCCTGATCCTTGCAAGTCAATCGAGTCATAGGCCCCGCTATTCGAGAGAAATATTCTACGAACCATCGGTAGTAACCCGCAAGTTCGAGGAAACTTCTCACCTCAGAAGCTAACGTGGGAGCGGGCCATGATTTGACTGCTGTGATTTTCTCTGGGTCTACCGATATACCATCACCCGTAACAATATGACCAAGGAATGATACCTCCTTGAGAAAGAAATTATACTTGCTAAGCTTCGCGAAGAGTCGCTCATTCCTCAACGTTTCCAAAACTATCCGTAGATGCTGCTCATGCTCCTCTTGACTCTTGGAGTAAATCAAGATATCGTCTATAAAGACTACTACAAATTTGTCCAAGTACTGGTGAAAGATTTTTTCATTAAATTCATGAAAACTGCGGGAGCATTGGTCAAACCGAAAGGCATGACCAAGAACTCGTAATGTCCATATCTTGATCGAAAAGCCGTCTTTGCAATGTCTTCCTTCCGAACCTTTAATTGGTGATAGCCTGATCGTAAGTCAATCTTGGAGAATACTTTTGCTCCACTCAATTGATCAAACAGATCGTCTATATGCGGCAAGGGATACTTGTTCTTCACCGTTACAGCATTCAATGCTCTGTAGTCGATGCATATGCGCACTGTCCCGTCTTTCTTAGGCACAAAAAGAACGGGTGCTCCCCATGGTGACGTACTGGCATGAATAAATCCCTTCTCTAATAAGTCATCAATCTGCGTCTTCATCTCTACCAACTCCTTGGGTGCCAAACTATATACTCGAGATGAAATAGGCTCGGCTCTGGGAATAAGCTCAATAGAAAACTCAATATCTCGGTCAGGTGGTAGTCCTGACAATTCCTCGGGGAATACATCATCGAACTCGGTGATAATAGGGTGCTGAGGGGTGTCATGCATCATCATATAAGTTTTCGATGTGGGTGTATCACAACTCTCTCCATTTTCTTTGGTGAACTCAAACTCTGCCGCATTCGGTGGTCTAAAGATAATACTGCTCCTATTGCAGTCTATGAGAGCGAAATGCTGGCTCAACCAGTCCATTCCAAGAACCACATCAAATGTCGGCATAGGAAATATAAGAAGTCGTGCCATCATCTCTCTGCCATTTATCACTATAGGACAAAGTCTACAAACACCACTAACAGGTACAACTCCTCCTCCAGTGAGGATTTTAACATTCTTAGCTAAGGGTGTGATGGAAATGCTGTGTCTAGTGGCAAAACTAGTGGCTATAAATGAATGTGTGGCTCCAGTATCAAATAAGGTAATAGCAAAAAAAGATGCAACTAAAACCATACCTGCTATAACTTCTGCTTCTGTCTCTATATCCTCAACAGCAAGTGAGAATACCTGCCCATAATTCTGTCCTGGGCCCTGAGCTCTGGCCTTGTTGTACTGTACGCCTTGGGGAGGCAATGATGGACGAGGTGCTCCTGCTACGGGCCGTAGTGCTGGAAGAGTTGGGGCTGTGGGCCTTGGGTTCTGCCGAGCTTGTACTATCGCCTGTTGCTCCGGACAGTCCTTGAGCATGTGCTGATTGGATCCATATCTCAAGCATAATCTAAGGCGAGTCCTGCAGTCATTCTGGAGATGTCCTTGTTTTCCGCAGTAATGGCAAACGGGCTTCTGATAAGGTGAGGGCCTCTGCTGGAACTGTCCTGTAGCCCTCCTAATAGGTCCACTCTGGGTGGCTCGGGCTGGTATAACTGCTGGGGTATGTCGTCTCGATGTTTGCTGCTGCTCCTTGCGAAGAATCTCCTGAGCACGAGCTTCTTCCAAGACAGCAGAATGGGAGACTCGAGACTGGGTAGTCGTATAAGACTTGAGCTCTAGTGCAAGCCCTTGGTGAAATCTCTTCGCCTTCTCTAACTCCGTCGGAATCAATCCCACACCAAATTGACTCAAGCGATTGAACTCTGAGTCATACTCATCAACTGTCATATTCCCTTGCTTTAGATGAAGGAACTGGTCATAGAGACCATCTCGAACAAGAATAGGAAAGAATCTCTCATAAAATGCATCATAGAACTGCTTCCAGGTGATCCCAGTGCCTAATCGCCTCTCTTCTGCCTTCCACCAGTGGTGAGCATTGTCTTCTAACAGTAGGTCCACTGCTGTCATCCAATCTCGAGCTGGCAACTGGGATGCCTTCAGTAGATTTTCTGTACTAATAAGCCACTGTGACACCTCTAATGTCTTCTCTGTTCCTCTAAAGGCCTTGGGGTTCATATATGTGAAATTTTTGATAGAGCCTTCATAAGGATGCAGAGCCGGTGCTGGTACTGGAGGTGGTGGTGGAGGTCTAGCCAATGCTGCCATCATCGTCTGTCTCATCAGCTCAGTCTGCTGCCACTGAGCCTGCATCATGGCGTACATAAACTGAGAAGTAGGTCTCCCATCAATCGGTGGTGGAGGCATCTGAGATCCCGACTGTGGGGGAAACTGCTGAGGGAATGGTGGTAGAGGAGGCAATGGTATATTCCCTTCTGGTGGCATGGTAGTATTCTGCCCAGCCTGGCTGCCTGAGGGTGCTGCGATGTCTGGGTACTCTGTCGTCGGTGTCGTAGTAGGCTGTGACTGTCCTGGCTGGTATGGTGTCGCTGGAGTCATGGGAGAATTCTGTCCCTCCGGAGTAGCCTTTTCACCAGATGTGAGGGCCAAGGCAGAAGTGCGTCCGCTTCTTAAATACATACTGTTGGCAAGAAGAAGATAAGTCGATATTAGGAAAGATTAGATATGAAGTAAATCGAATAATCAAGGAAGTTTCGAAAAGATTGGAAGTCAAGAGATAGTAGTAGTTCTGGATGAGATATTCCTATTCCTATATGCAGGCTTGTTGGGCACAGTCATGTAACCCAACAATATTAACGTTGACCTGCATGGGCCACCATAAAAACATGTAACGCCCCAGTCCCAAAATACATAGGACCAAGCACGTGAACATGCCAGCTGCACATATACGAAGAATACTCCAATATATGGAATCCTCAAATATGCACATAAGCTGTAAATAATATAACCACAGGCCAGAAAAACATATCTAATCTCATCACAGCTGAACAAAGAAGGTAATAGAGTCCAAATAAATAAATAAGTATCAAAGATAACCGGGTGAACATACTCACTCCAAACAGCTATGAAGAATAGTCTCACAAGATCGGAGTCCAACCTCCGCAAATAGAAAGAAATGAGATGTAAAAATAATGTCCATTAATGTCTCATATAAAGAATAGACTAGACATCCGTAAAGACTGCATCGTCGTCGATGTAGGATAGCTCCAATGCCGCTCCGTACTCCTGTAGAAAATTATCTAAACCTAGAGAGATAACCAGGTCCTCAGGGGACATAGCAAGATACAAGAAAACACCATGCCATATAAACTGTGATAATATAATAAGAGAAAAAGGTATGCATGCAATCGGGTTCCTGATTAATTTACTGTGAATATGCAGTTGAGATACAATCCTTCGATGCATGAGCCCTGGCTGTAAATAGGATCGGCATAGTTCCCATAGAGGGTACCAGGGGCCTACGTCCATAATGCTCTGGAAGCGTCAGAGGGCACCAAGTGCAAGGGCTACGTCCATAACGCTCTGGGAAACGTCAGAGGGCGCCTGGAGCCTGCATCTCCGGAGGAGCGCACAGGTAATCAGGGAAGTGCAAAAAAGCCCATACGTTAGGTATTGTTCTCTCCATCCAATGCCTAGTATCATTATCTCTATGACTGATATGAACCTCTAGTAACCGTCAAGTCTTCTAATATGCAATACTATTGACAGTTACTCCTATCCGTCGCACGCTCCATACGTATCGGTGGCCAGCCGACTACGGGTACGTGTCCTACATGTGACTCATATCACGTGATATAAGAAGTGTCAAGACCGTATGAGATATAACAATACCTCATCATCAATGGGTGGTCACTAGACTAAGTCAATGCAAAAAAAAAAAAAATAAGGCGAGGTAAACGACCGATAGAGTCGCTTGCACCCAAGTGTGACTTGGACGCACAGTTTAAATATCGAGAAATAAAATGATGATAATAACAACTAAAAATAAGAAATATAATAATCACAGAGTAAGGTGGCAAGGTATCTTGCCTGATGGTGCAAAGTGGCAAGCCCAAGAAATCACAATGTCAGCCAAGAAACGTCACAGTCTCCAAACAACTCTGGACGCTGAAACAAACATCAAAAATGCACTCAGTGTAAAAGATATACCTAGGAAATGCCTGTCCAAAAGTTAAATTCTGGAACAGGGGCAAAATCATAATTTCGGGTCAAAACGATGTCCGCCGTTGGACCCGCTTTTGCACCAAAACACGTGCCAAGGTCTATGGTCTCTAAAGTTGTCAAACTACATGTCTATGGTTTCAGTTTGAGGAGAGAAACTCAACGGTATGTCCAGTTTTGGATTCCGATGAGCCGTGTACAAAATCGCCCGTTTGAGTGGGTCACGGGCCCGCCAAAAATGCGTTCCGATTCGACCTTCTCAGAATCGAACCAAGTTGGCACACAGGACCAGAATTTCGATCCGGATCTGTTGGCGCAGGTTTCTTCTTGAATCGATGACTGTACACGAAGTTATGGGCAAGTTTGCAAAACGTCGATACGGGGTATCTCGACGGATACACGTTGATTTCGTCGTGCACACGCAACGAAACTGAGTTTCGTCAATTCCCACACGTCCGTAATGTCCATACGCGCCTTTCGATGCGTATAGTGCGCGACCACGGTGTCCGGTTTGTCGGGGCGTATGTCGTATCGAAGAAAATTTTCTAAAATCTACTATTTTGAAAACAGTTTTTCGCACAAGTTTAACATGGATTTAATTCTTACATAGAAATCAAAATACAGGTCTACAAGTTGCATTTTAGTCATGGTTATGTTGTCTTTACACGTGTTCAATTGGTCTCTGAAAATCTTGACACACAGTTCAAAATCTGGCTTCTAAGTTGTGGTTTTGGACTAGGTTTGAACTTCTGTTTTCGACAGTTTTTGGGGCAACTTTGCCTCGATTTTTCGAGCAATCTCTTAGGGTTCTCAGGATTCTATTTGAAGGAGATTGGAGGGGTTCATATAGGCTACACACAGGAGTTTACGTTTCGAGAAATCATCGAGCGAGCAGGAAGAAAAGAGTATTGGAAGAAGGGTACCTCGCTGTTGACAAATCTGGAAACGTTCCGAAGTGTGGTCGGTCTGGGCTCTCCGGCGGTGTTTTCACGGTGGCGTGGCGCCGCCAACGGCCAGGTAGTTCGCCTGGGGTTCGAGATGGGAAGGAGATATGAAGGTGAAGAATTTTGGTGGGTTAGGGTTTCGGTTTTGACGAGCGGCGTATATATATGGCCGCCTGCTACTAATCCTATTCGTATTAGAACTCAAAAGGGGGGGGGGGGGGCTCAGGTTATAAGCATAGCAGTTATGTTGCTAACAAGTTGTTTTTCTTTGGAGGGGGTCGGGTGAGGTGGACCGGCCCCACATGGGTTGGTCCCCTCCTCTCTCACATATATATATTTTTTTTTACAAAAAGCCCCCTCTTGTAAATCTCCATTTGCTGGCGTTGGCCGCCCCTTGCTGGGTGTGGCCGCCCACTAATTTCTTCTCCTTTTTTAACAATATATATATATATATATATATATATATATATATATATATATATATATATATATATATATATATATATATATATATATATTTATAGTAATACTAAAAATACATATATATATATATATATATATATATATATATATATATATATATATATATATATATATATATATTTATATATATATATATATATATATATATATAAAATATATATATATATATATATATATATATATATATATATATATATATATATATATATATATATATATATATATATATATACTTATAGTTTGATATATATATATATATATATATATATATATATATATATATATATATATATATATATATATATATATATATATATAATATCAAACTAAATATATATATATATATATATATATTATATATATATATATATATATATATATACTATAGTTGATATATATATATATATATATATCAAACTAAATATATATATATATATATATATATATATATATATATATATATATATACTTATAGTTTGATATATATATATATATATATATATCAAACTATAAGTATATATATATATATATATATATATATATATATATATATATATATATATATATATATATATATATATATATATATATATATATATATATATATATATATATATATATATATATATATATTTATAGGCTAGAAAAAATTCCTAAAAATTTACAAATAAATTCCTAAAATCCTCGATTCTATTATTTCTTATTTAATAGTAATACTAACATGCACACATATAATATATACACACATGCATTTATTTATACTAATAAGCTAGTAGCAATAACTTTATATTTAATAAAATGTATAAAACATTAATTAATTTATAAAAAACAATTTAAAATTTTGGGGGTTTACAAAAGCGGTGTCCCCTTGACGAAGGAGGAGTGATAGGCCCCACTATATCCATGCCCCAGGCTTCAAATGGCCAAGAGGCAACCGTCGGGTGTAAAGGCTCTGACGGTCTGTGGATGAAGTCAGCGTGAAGCTGACAAGCACGACACTTCTTTGCATAATTGACAGTGTCGGCCATCATGGTGGGCCAGTAATAGCCCATACGTCGGAGTCGGTCATGTAGCTTAGGTCCTGGTTGATGAGCTCCGCACATTCCGTCATGAGCTTCTCAAAGAGCTTCGGCGGCTTCTTCGTTAGATAGACATTGGAGGAGAAGTCTATAGTAGGAGCGTCGGTATAGCATTTTGGCGGCTGTATCATAATAGAACCGGAGGGAGCACCTTCTGACTGAGACTGCCTCCTTCGGATCTTTCGGAAGGATTCCATAGATAGCAAAGTCGATGAATGGGAACCTCCAGTCTCTGACGTTGATGCCAGGGTCTGCGGCCATGTCATGAGTTTTCTACATGCACAGATTATTTCTAGGGGAAGCCAAGTCCCGACCCATCACCATAACGAAGTGTTGAGTCCCGACGGGTGCAGCCAATGAGGCTGCGAGGCTGGCCAGAGCATCAGCTTCCAAGTTTTGCAGCCGAGGCACATGCTCTATGAAGAATTCTGCGAAGATTGAGATGATGTCCAACGCTGCTTTGTGATAGGGGATGAGGTCTTCATGGCGGACCTCATATTATCCCCGGATTTGATTAATGAAGAGCTTTGAGTCGCCGTAAGTTTCAAGGTAGTCCACCCCCAGCTGTCTTGCTAACTGAAGCCCCATGATGAGGGCATTCTACTCTGTAACATTATTGGAGCACGGCTCTGAAAGAGAATAAGCACGCTGGATGACCAGTTTGTCGGGAAAGATTAAGACCACCCCCACTCCTGCGATAATTTGGCCTTTGGGGCCTGTTCTGGAAGCACCGTCGAAGAACATTCGCTAGACCGGGCTTTCTTCGATCATATTTTCTTCTTGCACCTCATCGGGAATACCTTCGTAGAGCCTGGACGATTCCGGGATTGGGTACGCGGCTAGGAAGCCGGCCAATGCTTGGCCCTTGACAGCCTTTTGCGATACGAATACCATGTCATATGGTGTCAATAATATCGTCCACGTTGCCAACCGAGAGTTTAGTGCTCCCGGTTTTGTCATGAGAATTCTGAGTTGTAAAACCCCTAAATCCTACTATAGTTTTTTATTTATTTATTTTTATAAATTTTGTAATTATTTTAAATTTATTGCATACAAGTTCGCGTACTCGTATTTGTACGTCACGCGCGAATTGCGTTGTATTTGTTCGTCGAGTGCGAATATGTACAAGGTACATATATTTAGAATTTTTTTAAAAAATATAGCTTTCAATAATATATGATAAATAATATATTTTACGCCACAATAGAATTTTTCAAATTCGTATAATTTAATATGTTGTAAAGAATATTTATTTTATTATACAAATATAAATGGTGGCTTTGAAAACTATGTTTTGAGTCAAATATTCTTTTGCATATGAAGTACACAAATTTAAATTTATCTTTGAAATTAAATAAATACTATTATTTATTAGTTGGAAAATTTATGTTTAAATTAGTTTATTATGAATAAATCGGTATTTGGTTTTATCAAATTTTTTTATGAGTTTCAAATTTAATAGAAAGATTTATCTAGTTTAAATATATTGGAAGATATTCCTTTTTGATTCAAAATGTGATTTAATTAAATAATAGTATTATCTAAACAAGGGTTTAAATTCTTCTATTCCTATTCCTAATGGGATTTCCACCTCCTATAAAAGGAGAGTTACTTGCCCTTTTTTTTTCTCATCCACAAATTCCACAAAAACAAACTCCACAATTCGACGTGCTGTGCATCGTGTTCGTGACCATAATCTTATTCTAAATTTTAGTGCAGCTATCCATGTCGTGTTCGACACCCCGGACACGACGACAACACTACAGAACCACCATCGATCCCTTCTTGCCATCTCCGTCACCACCAATCCACCCTCGCCGTCAACAGCCAACCCTGTCTCCACCGCTGCCACCGCCACCTCTTCCGACTCCGCTGCGGCCAACACCAACATCACCCTACACCAGCACAAACCCGAATCACCTCAACCTCCATCACCAACACATACGCCCAAATTTCTGACAGCAGTCCAAAAATCTACGAACACCAAAAAAAGTAAAGCAAAACCCTCACCTTGCCGCCTGTCCGTCGCGACCCCGATGCGAGCGCCAGGCCCTGTCCCGCACCGCAGCAAACCTTCCTGGCTCCTCCGCGCACAACTGGCGACGACTGACATGACCGCCAGCGGTCGCCAACTAGTGCACCACACTAGTCGCGCCCGGCGAGCGTTGCACGAAAGTTGAACCAAACTCCGATCGTGCCTCCGTCGAGGGCCGAGTGCCTGCCCCTCCGCCCGGAGAGCCGACGTCAGTGCACAACTATCAAGTTGGGTCCGTCGCCCGTATCGAGATCCCTCCGCCGAGGCCTCACCGGTGAGCCTCCGCGGGTACGCACCCTCCGCCTCCATGCCTGGTCGAGAGCCGTCGTGACCCCACGGCAAACAGCCCCATCGCCGCCGGGTGCTCCTCGTAGAGCCGACCGCGCCTGCACTCAAAGTCGGAGTCGTCGCCTTCTTCCCTCTCTCGATGGTGGACCCGTTGGTGAATCCTCGCCCTAACCCCCACCGCGCGGCCGGGAACCCTCCGGTAACCCCTTTTCCCTCACTCGCCCCTTCTCTTCTTCCCCTCTCTCTCTCCACACCCTTCTTTTTACTTTCTTTAAAGAGTAGCAGCTTTGAGTTATTATCATATTATTAATTATTATTATTATTATTAAGTATTATTAATACTGACCTTGTAATCATGATTATTATCATTATTATTAAGTATTATTAATACTGATCTTGTAATTATTATTATTATTATTATTATTATTATTATTATTGTTATTATTATTATTTTAGTAGTTCTATTATATGATTTTATTAGAGTTCTATTATTATTTTATATTTTTATTATTATGAAATAATAGTTTTATGCTACTATTTTAACTGGTATTTAAATTATAAGGTATAATATTTTTGACTAATGAAAGGTTAGCTTTTCTACAATAATTGTATATTTTACTAACTTAAAATTTACCTTGAGACGATTTTCAAATATTACAAATATTTATTACTTTTAACTACTAGTTTTCTATCTATAAATTAATTTTTACAAAACTATGGTATTTGCTTAAAAACGAGTTTCATTTTCTAAGTATTGGTATAAAAACCTATTTTTACTAATAAGGTTAGTTTATGGTATTATAAATATTTTCTAAAAATATGGTACGTAACTTTCTACACAAATTCTTCTCGACTACCACCATTAATTGTGACTAAATCATGCTTCCTATTTTCTTGTGGATTCGTACCTTTACTCATCGATCATAGCTATTGGACAACCAGGACTTGTCGGATCGTCCAACCACCAGGAGACACCAGGCAAGATACCTTGCCATTATACTGCTTATATTCAGTCTGTATTTTATTACATATCACTGTTCATTTATTTCTAGTTCTTACAGTTCTTAATTTACTGTCTGCTCAGTGATATTAGATGTACTTTGTTATTATCCTTTGATTGCATATGGACTTAGAGTTAGGAGACTACCGTTTGTAGTGTATTGCATATACCTTGACACAGTTGTACCACGAGGATGTGTGAGATGAGTAGCATGTAGAGGTTCTTACGTGTGGGCTGATCTCCCATGTGCATGTGCTAGGACTAACTTCTAATAGAGGCATGTTAGGAGACTTAGCAGTTAGTAGAGAAACATGGTCATGGATGCGACTTGGTAGGTACATTGGGTGGGGAGGACAATACCTGACGTATAGGCTTCGATTTCACTTCCCTTGTAACCCGGAAGCTCCGCTGGAGATACGGTATGATTAGCCTCTCAGGTTTGCCACTGTCGTTTTTGAACGTCATGTGCTTAGGTCACTGGTGCCCAAGTGGGGACTATACCAGATCTTATTTACAGCCAGGGCCCATGCGTCGAAAGGATTATTTCTCAACTGCATGTTCACTTTAGTACGGTTAGGTTGCCTTATTTATGTCTTGTCACTTTCTTTGATTGTGGTATATTATATATTCAGTATTTATATGGCATGTTTATTGTATCTTGTTACGTCCCTCTGAGGATCTGGTTATCTCGCCAGGTGTATGCTCTTGTCTGTCGCAGGTGTTCTAGCTGTGGCCATGATCGTCTCTACTTCTTCGAGGATGATTGTACTTTGATCGTCTTCGCTTCGCTCGCCAAAATCTTTATTTTATTATGTATTCTTTTCATAGTTTGTAGTGGATTTGTCTTCGCCCAACGATTGTATACATGACAAATTCAAAGTTGCTTTTATATCATTATTTATCTTTGTGGGTGAGATTTAGTACCTTGGTTACTACATTTTACAGCTTATGTATACATACGACGGTCCATATACTTCGTATGTATATAGCTGGCATGATTACGTTCTAGTCCTTCTATTTTTGGGACTAAGGCATTACATGTTTTTGTGGTGGCCCATGCAGGTCTACTTTGTCGTTTCGGTTACATGACTGTACCGAACGGGCCTGCAATATAGGATTAGAGTCTATAATCTCATCCACTTACTTGATATCCTTTCTTGACATCAAATTCCGAACTCTCGTTACCATCCTTGATTTGCATCCTGCTTGAACTCTTTCTACCGTAAATCCTTATCTTTCGTGCTTAGTGACAGTAGGAAGATGACGACACTATTATATGCTAATAGGTCAAACACTTGGCTAGGAAGATTACATTGACAATTAGTGTATATTGAGGTCTTATTTGAGTTATAAAGACATTTTTCCTAAAAGTACGATTTTAAGGATTAGTTAATTTCAAGTTGGGTAGTAGCATATTACCGCCTTCAATGGATAGTTGGAATTTTATTTTGCTATTACAAGGTGGTATACACAAGATGATGGCTAGATCGAGAAAACAAACTGATTTGATTTTGCGTTTTAATTTTTGAAGGTCTTTGAACATTTATGATTTGTTGAGTTATAACTATACATCTTTTGGAGGAATATAAATTTGAGTGAAAAGGATCATAAATTTTTAAATATGGAAGTATGATTTACAATTGACCAAAATTTGAGGATGATGGAATTTTGGTAAAATGTTTTTGAATTAAATAACGTCATATGATCTAAGAATTATAAAGTTATTTAGATTTTGAGTTTAAAGCCGTGATTATGGATATTTAAATTTTGGTGGAAAAAAAAAACTTTTGAAAAGTAGTTGTGACTTATTGGAAGTTAGATATACACATATGAAGGATATAACATTTAAATTAGGGAGTTATTTAAATGTTCCATTTTTAGTATGAATTTCGGTTGATAAACTTATTTAAATATTGATTTTAAGATTGGAAAAAAAATTTATTCGATTTGCGATATACAAGGGTTGTTCCGAGATTTACTAGAGATTTAAAATTTTGATTAAAGTTGACAGCCTAAGATGATTGAAAATTTTGGTGGAGCATTTTTTTGGAAATTTTATTGAGAAACTTTCGAGGAACTTGAAATTTCAGATTAGATCATATATTGGCAGAGGACCAAGAAGCAAGTAAGTACACCCTAGTGAGATAGAAGTATTCCACATTAGATTGCCATACCACCTATGATCGTGATATTGCATATACACAAGTATAGTTAGTCATCGACCAAACCGATGAACATATCCTTTGACTTACTCGACCTTCCCTCAATTCTAGATCTTTATTCGTGACCATCTAATTGTTTGAAACTTATAAATGATTAGAATCATTCCTTTAACCATACCCTTATTCATGAGACTATTTCTCTCTAGAAACTGTGTCCCTAACTTATTTTTACCTCGATCTACAAGATTCCATTAATTATCTTTATTTCGTGCTTTAACCTTTTATTTTTGGTGCATTAATTAGTACCTTATGAAAACCCACTTTCTATTTTGATAATTTGGTGTTCCCTATCATGACTGATATTTGGAGCACAACACTAGACTTTTCCTTCCAACAAATTCCATATGCAAGACCTAGGCGAGCCCACCTTCATGTAGGTATATCATGTCCTACTAAAACACATCCCCTTGAGCTCTATTTTCATGATGCGACTTTCAAGTCATAATGGCTAGCTATAACGTCTACCATAATACCATTGCCCTTTCCGAGTTTAGTTAGAATTCCAATCTCGACTCAAATCTTTTGACCAATATATGATTGTGATCTACTTAAATTTTTATATGCTTAACTTGTGTTTCTCCTCCTTTTATTTTCATATTTTTATTACGTTTACCACGACCATCGCACCTAACCGTAATTTTCTCCCAAATTGTTTGCTTCAGTCATTGAGGATTTCATTTTTACGTCACCGTAGTTTATGCAATTTTTTTCCTTTTATGATTTCCTTGTTTAAAGAATAGAAACTGGACCATGACACCATTCGGTTATACATGGCTAGATTAGAGAACTCATGGAGAAGATAAATGGTCTAGTTGGTTAAGGTGATCATATGATTACAAGGTATATGTAAGATTTGACATAAGTTAAATATGTCGTAACACTATTAGATGAAATTGAGGAATATGGTTTTTGATATGATCAAAGGTGGTTAGACTTCTCGATTGACGAGAATTTGTACTTCTAGATAATCAAGTGAAAAAAAACCTCTTTGGTGATTGATATGTATTCTTATTACGATGAGTTGATTTCTATTTTCGACCAAATTGATTTAAAAGTTAATTTTTAAATTTCGAGGAGATTATGAAAAAAAATGAAATTTAGCCTGTGGAAGAAGAGATACAAATATATGTATGTATGTCGGAAGATGAAGATTAGAGATTTATTAAACTGGAGGCTCCCGAACTTACTGAATTTTTATTATGAAATATTAGATTTAAAAATATATATTTGGAATCAAAGTGTTGAAAGTTGATATTTAAGAGCAAGTCTCAAATGAAGTAAAGAAGAAAATGAAATGCGTTCAAGGAAATTTCAAATTTGGTGAAATATAAAATTTGGGTAGATTTGTGAAGAGCTAGTGATGATAAAAGCATTATTAAAAGTGGTTAAATTATCAAAATTGACGATCTTGAATGTAAGTTAAATATTGGGTTATTGATCAAAGTTTGAGACACTGGAGGTTATCATCTATTTACGAGATTGCACGGTTATAAGATAAATGTTATCTTCGATCCAATTTAGATACCGAATGAGATGTCATGCATGTGATCACTTTCTATTCTAAACCCGTGATTTTATTCTCACAGTCCTCCAAATTGTAATTATTCCAAATTGCCTATTTTCATTGGATTCTGTTTTTGACTCCTTGCTTGAAATATAACCATGTTTTTGCGTTTGAAACTCGCGTATCTTTCTAATCCTACCTATCCTAGTTACTCCTAAATTTCGAGGACGAAATTCTTTTAAGTTGGGTAGAATGTAAAACCCCTAAATTCTACTATAGTTTTTTTTTAATTTATTTATTTTTATAAAATTTGTAATTATTTTAAATTTATTGCGTACAAGTTCGCGTACTCGTATTTGTACGTCACGCGCGAATTACGTTGTATTTGTTCGTAGAGTGCGAATATGTACGAGGTACATATATTTGGAATTTTTTTTAAAATATAGCTTTCAATAATATATGATAAATAATATATTTTGCACCACAATAGAATTTTTTAAATTCGTATAATTTAATATGTCGTAAAGAATATTTATTTTATTATACAAATATAAATGGTGGCTTTGAAAACTATGTTTTGAGTAAAATATTCTTTTGCATATGAAGTACACGAATTTAAATTTATTTTCAAAATTAATTAAATACTATTATTTATTAGTTGGAAAATTTATGTTTAAATTAGTTTATTATGAATAAATCGGTATTTGGTTTTATCAAATTTTTTTATGAGTTTTCGAATTTAATAGAAAGATTTATCTAGTTTTAATATATTGGAAGATATTCCTTTTTGATTCAAAATGTAATTTAATTAAATAATAGTATTATCTAAACAGGGGTTTAAATTCTTCTATTCCTATTCCTAATGGGATTCCCACCTCCTATAAAGGAGATGTACTTGCCCTTTTTTTTCTCATCCATAAATTCCACAAAAACAAACTCCACAATTCGACGTGCTGTGCATCGTGTCCGTGACCATAATCTTATTCCAATTTTTAGTACAGCTATCCATGTCGTGTCTGACACCCCAGATACGACGACAACACTACAGAACCACCATCGATCCCTTCTTGCCATCTCCGTCACCACCAATCCACCCTCGCCGTCAGCAGCCAACCCCATCTCCACCGCTGCCACCGCCACCTCTTCCGACTCCGCTGCGGCCAACGCGAACATCACCCTACACCAGCACCAACCCGAATCACCTCGACCTCCATTGCCATCACACACGCCCAAATTTTCGGCAGCCGTCCAAAAATTTACGAACACCAGAAAAAGTAAAGCAAAACCCTCACCTTGCCGCATGTCCGTCGCGACCCCGACGCGAGCGCCAGGCCATGTCCCGTATCGCAGCAAACCTTCCTGGCTCCTCCGCGCACAACTGGCGACGATTGACATGACCGCCAGCGGTCGCCTACTAGTGCACCACCCTGGTCGCGCCCGGCGAGCGTTGCACGAAAGTTGAACCAGACTCCGGCCGCGCCTTCGTCGAGCGCTGAGTGCCGGCCCCTCCGCCAGGAGAGCCGACGTCAGTGCCACAACTATCCAAAGTTGGGTCTGTTGGTGTTTTTTTGCCTTTGGACTAGAAAATATAGTCCCACATCGGCTACACCAAATGGTGAGTATCTCAATATAATGCATTGCCTGTGTTGAGGTGTGCACATGAGGTGTAGTGGGGCACAAGTTTGTGCCATGTGGGAGTATTTTTCTAGAAGGAAAAAGGATTAAATCCAACAAGGATGCAAGTTAATTTTTGTTGTGCGGACTCGGACTCGGACACGGACTCCAGGATGTCTCGTGCATGCACGAGAGTGTTCGGGGGGTAGGCATGGACTGGCACACTTCTATGCTGATTGTGGGATGATCTAAAATATCAAACTCTATTTTTGAGTATTGGTATTTTAGTCCCACATCGGATAGGAGAAGAGGTGAAGTCTCAACTCCACTCTATAAATAGAGCCCCTTGGCCTCCTTTGAAAGATGCACCAAGAAGAGAGTTAAGGGAGTCTGTAAGTCCAGGAAGCCCGTTCAAGTCTCAAATATTGACTTACGAGCGTTCCAGAAGTTCTTCGTGAACTTGCTGGTTCCTGGGAGCAGATCGTGTTGGGGCGAATCTTACTTTGAGCAACGGTGATCTTAATCACCCCAGCAAAAACCTTTCCTCTTTCTTCTTTCTTCTTTCTTCTCCTTCATCTGAGTTGTAACTCAGTTCTGTCCTTCTGCAACTGCGATTGCAAGAAAGAACGTGAGATTTATTTTCTGAACTCAGTTCTGTCCGTCAGCAACTGCGATTGCGAGAAAGAACGTGAGATTTTCTTTCTGATTATTGTTTCTTTTGTAATCAGATTTATATTATTGTGTTCCACTTGGATCTCGAGAATAATCAGAAGGTGAACATTTATTGAACCTCTGATCTCGACATCGAGTCTACCATCTTTGATCAAGCCCCGGGATCAACAATCTCAAAGCAAGATCCTTGTAGATGGAGAACTCTCGTGCTTCTCTCATCGATACCAGCTTTAACAAGTTGGAGAAATTCGATGGAGAACATTTCCAAATCTGGAAGAGGAAGGTCACCCTTAATCTTCAACTCGTGGACGTAGACCATGTGTTGATTGAGGATGAACCGACAATTCCAGAAGGAGGAACTGCCGATGCTATTGCTGCTGCACTCGTCAAGCAGAGAAAATAGAATAGAGAAAACAACATATGTAAACTGCTGATTCTCAATTCTATGGAAGACTCTCTGGTAGAGTCATATTCTAAGAAGGTGAAGGCCAAAGAGATCTGAGATTCTTTGGGTAAGCTATATGAAGATGATGAGAACAGGTCCAAAATCTTCATCGTCGAGAAGTACCACAAGTGGCTCTTCGAAGACGAGATGACGATGCTACCTCAAGTGAAGGAATTCCTGAAGTTGCGCCAGAAGTTAGATGACGAGAATGCCCCTCGTCGACAAGTTTGTCGTTGGAGGGATAGTCTCGAAACTTCCTGCTGGTTGGAGCAACTTCTATGTTAGAATGCATCGAAAGAAGCTGGACATTAGCTTGGAAGTTCTTCTACAAGAGATCCACGTTGAGGACGAAATGCGATCTCAACAGAAGATGGACTCTCTGTCCAAAGAACTGGCTAAGGCCAACTTGGTGCAGACAAGAGAGTTCAAGGGGAAGCAGGTGGCTTCTCATCACAAGAAGAAGGACTCCACTAATCTAAAAGTGAACGGTCCTTCGTTCAAGCAACAGAAGTCCAAGTCCCACGTGACTTGCTTCAACTGTAACAATGGCCACATATGAGTGAATGCAAATCCAAGCCCAAACCAAAATAGCAGGTATAGCTAAACTTGGTTATTTTGATTACTTAACTTGGTTACTATTATTGCAGGTTTATTATCTAGCGTGGTAGCTAACTAGTGGTCTGACACTAGTACATCTGACCACGTGTGCTCTCAAAGGAGCTAGTTGTTCACCAAGGACGAGTCATATTATGACGAAGGTCTCGATGGCGAACATATATCTAGCAGAAATTTTGAAGATCGAGACAGTGGTTATTAACCACCGACAAGGACACTGAATACGTATTGCACGTACCAGAGGTTTTTCGGCGATCTGATCTCAGAAAGTCTGTTATCTGATACAGACTTGAAATATGGACATTAGTACTAGCCAGATGGTAATTTCTTGGCGAGGAACATGCTTCGAAAAGATGTTCGGTGCTGAAGGAATGTTCGAACTTCTGCTGATGGTTGAGTGGACTGAGAGTTGTTCTATGACAGAAGTAGACTCAAGCTGTCCTACCGCCGGACCTTATCTTTGGAATGTGGGGTAAGAGGTGGAGGAGTTTAAGGTCTGTGCATACAAGACTGTTGGAAGCTGCTCAGACGATTGAACTAAAGTACTGATCATCTGGAGTTAGTACACTCAGATATCTGTGACTTTTATCAATTCTCCACAGAGGCCGGTTCGAAGTGTTTCTCGAAGTGCACGTTCGTATGACTTCTCAAGTAGAAGGATGCAGCATTCGAGTAGTTTAGAGACTTCAGGACAGAAGCTGAATTTAAACCGATTTACAACTACTCAGAAGTGATCGAGATGTAGAGTAGTCTCATGAATTTGTATCGTTCTGCAAAGAACATGGAATCATCAATGAGACTACTGCTCCGTATTCTCCTCAATCTAACGGGATAGCGGAGAGGAAAACAGAACGTTGACAGAAATGATGAACTCAATACTAATGGGAGAAGCTGCATGGACGACCACTTTTATTCTAAATAGAGTGTCGTATGCAACTTCGGACGTAACTCCTCATGACACTGGTTCAAAGTCAGACATAACTTGAATGTCATTCGAGGGTGGGGGTCTCTGGCTTATGTGAAGCTCCCAGATCTGAAGATTCAGAAGCTGGGGACTAGACTACGAAGATGATCTTCTTGGGGTATACCGAGAAGAGTGATGCTCGGAGATTTCTTGATATTGAGTCAAATCATATCATCGAATCTTGTGAAGACAATTTGCAAGGCACAAGAATATTGTTCTTACGGATAAACTGGAGAACAATAAGGGTGCGCAAGAAACTGAAGTTTTTCAATAAAGAAGTAGTCCAAGAAGATGTTGTTGTTGAAACAACGGTTAAACCAGAACTCGCTGAGCCGTCGTCGAAGCGAGCGAGGAGGCCGAAGAACTTCGGAGATGACTTCATCACCTATCATGTGGAAGCAGATCCGCTTGCCTATGATGAGGCGATGAAGACCAGAGATGATGTTTTCTGGAAGGAGCAGTGAATGACGAGTTTGACTCTATCACCTCCTATAACACATGGGTGTTGGTAGATCTACCTGAAGGAGAAAAGCCCATCGGATGTAAATAGATCTTCAAGAAAAGATGAAGGCAGATGGAACTATTGACAAGTTCAAGGCCAGGCAGGTAGCCAAGGGATTTTCTCAGAAAGGGGATAGACTACTTTGACATGTACGATCCAGTAGCTCGGATAACCACCATCAGGATGATAATCGCTCTAACAGCTATACATAAGTTGGTGATACATCACATGGATGTAAAGACAGCATTCCTAAATTGGGAGCTGACCGAAGAGATTTACATGCAACAGCCGATGGATTTGTCGTCAAAGGTCTTGAAGACAAAGTCTGCAAGTTGATAAAATCTCTGTACGGTTTAAAGCAACCTCCCAAAATGTGGCATGAGAAGTTGACAAAGTCATAAGGTCAAATGCTACAGGGTAAGTGAAACAGACAAGTACGTCTATTCAAAGTTTGCTGATGGAAGAGGAGTCATCGTTTGTCTATACGTGGACGACATGCTAATTCTAGTACGGATATAAGCTGTGTCGCAGAGACAAAGAAGTTCCTCTCAACCAAGTTCAGTATGAAGGACTTGGGGGATGCAGATGTCATCTTGGGCATAAAGATCATCCGGCAGACACTGGAGTAGCGCTGTCATAATCTTACTACATTGAGAAGATGCTCACACGCTATGGGTATAAGGATCTTCCAGGGATCGATACGCCATACAGGTGTGATCAAAAGCTGAAGCCAAACTCGAGGGAAAGCGTCAGGCAGCTGGAGTATTCTAGCGTTATCGGAAGTTTGATGTACAACAACTGCCACAAGGCCTGACATAGCTTTTGCCGTGGGAATGCTGAGTCGGTTCACAAGCAACCCAGGGGTTGAGCACTGAAAGCTGTGAAGGGGTGATGAGATATCTCAAGAAGACTCAGACATATGCACTGTACTACAACGGGTATCCAACAGTAGTGGAAGGCTTCAGTGATGCTAGCTGGTGTTCAGAGGTGGAAAGCGAGAGATCCACAGGTGGATATGTCTTTTCCTTGGGTGGAGCTGCTATATCGTGGAAGTCAAGAAGCAGACTATACTCTCTCGTTCCTCCATAGAATCTGAATTCTATGCACTTGAAACTGCATCAGATGAAGCAGAATGGCTTCGAAGCTCATGTATGATCTTCCAGTGGTTGGGCTCAGATACCGGCAATACCGATATACTGACAACCAGCGACTGCGGCGGTGGCATCAAACCTCTTCAACGGAAAGAAGAGGACTGTGCGGTTGAAGCACAAGACAGTACACGATCTTATCAAAAGAGGTGTAATTCAGTGGTTGATGTTCGGAGTCAGGAGAACCTGGCAGATCCGTTCACAAAAGGCCTCAAGCGCCAGTTGGTCGATGACACAACTTGTAAAATGGGCTTGAAGGCATTCTGATAGTGTGTCTTTGTAATCCTACCATAAAGTTTTATGCTATTAGTTCAAAGAGAAATCTACTAGGCATCTAACTTTTGGTTCAAAGGAGGATCACTGACTGGAAAACTATCAGTAGCAGTGGGTACTTGTTCTCTGGAATATGGAAGGGATACGGACCCATAACCACTGTTGTCTACTATGTATTTTTTCTGCAGAAAAAATAGATCTGTGGAAGGTTGGCTTAAACGCCTTAATAAGTTCTCAGGCAGAGTGAAGCCTGGTGTGCTTTATAGGAAGCACGGTAGAGCAGCACTACAAGGAGTGAAACTCCATGCTACAGTGGGGTGACTCCACCATGAGGTTCCCAGGTAGGGGTAATGCCTCGGCTTTGCAAGCCAAGTCACAGCGGCGTAGCACCGCAAATAGGCAGGTAGCCTAATTGTATGACGTAATTAAAGAGTTGTAGACAGCACTACAAAGGGGAGGATGGCCCATGTTATAGTGGCATGATACCACGATGAGGTACCCAGGTAGGGGTAAAGCCTCGGCATTGCAAGCCATGTCGTTGCGGCTAACACCACAAGGAAGCCTTAGGCTTCATGCTGGGTAGTTTGGCACTACAAAGAGGCTTGTGACCTCATGCTACAGTAGTATGACACTACGATGAGGTTCCCAGGTAGGGTAATGCCTCGGCTTCAGGCATGTCATAGCGGCTAGCACCGCAAGGAAGCGCAATGCCATATCTTTAATAAAGAACTCACCTATAGTGTATGGAAAGAGATATCAGGCCGTCTCTTGAGGGTAAACTTATAGACGCCAAAAATTATACACTAAAACCAGGCTGGCACAAGGCCTTCAATGTGCAGCCAGAAGCACAGTTGATGTCATTATGTGAGTAGGAAGAATTGCAGTTATGGTGCAGAATTCAAGGCTTAGTCCATTCTTGTATCATGCTGTTATTTAACCAATGCGGGAAGATTCAAGTCGTAGCGACATCTCTCCTAATGCATGATGGACAGTCACTGTGGGGAACGCTCAACCCATATAT
Source organism: Iris pallida (assembly GCA_029216955.1). Lineage (NCBI taxonomy): Eukaryota > Viridiplantae > Streptophyta > Magnoliopsida > Asparagales > Iridaceae > Iris > Iris pallida. Next base: position 28,085 of record JANAVB010035600.1, read on the forward strand.
TGAGATATGTGGGGGATTGTTGGTGTTTTTTGCCTTTGGACTAGAAAAGATAGTCCCACATCGGCTACACCAAATGGTGAGTATCTTAATATAATGTATTGCTTGTGTTGAGGTGTGTACATGAGGTGTAGTAGGGCACAAGTTTGTGCCATGTGGGAGTATTTTCCTAGAAGGAAAAAATTAAATCCAACAAGGATAAGTTGATTTTTGTTGTGCAGACTCGGACTCGGACACGGACTCCAGGATGTCTCGTGCATGCACGAGAGTGTTCGGGGGGTAGGCGTGGACTGGCACACTTCTATGCTGATTGTGGGATGATCTAAAATATCAAACTCTATTTTTGAGTATTGGTATTTTAGTCCCACATCGGATAGGAGAAGAGGTGAAGTCTCAACTCCACTCTATAAATAGAGCCCCTTGGCCTCCTTTAAAAGATGCACCAAGAAGAGAGTTAAGGGAGTCTGTAAGTCCAGGAAGCCCGTTAAGTCTCAAATATTGACTTACGAGCGTTCCAGAAGTTCTTCGTGAACTTGCTGGTTCCTGGGAGCAGATCGTGTTGGGGCGAATCTTACTTTGAGCAACGGTGATCTTAATCACCCCACAAGAACCTTTCTTTCTTTTTCTTCTTTCTTCTTTCATCTGAGTTGTAACTCAGTTCTGTCCTTCTGCAACTGCGATTGCAAGGAAGAACGTGAGATTTATTTTCTGAACTCAGTTCTGTCCGTCAGCAACTGCGATTGCGAGAAAAAACGTGAGATTTTCTTTCTGATTATTGTTGCTTTTGTAATCAGATTTATATTATTGTGTTCCTCTTGGATCTCGAGAATAATCAGAAGGTGAACGTTTGTTGAACCTCTGATCTCGACATCGAGTCTACCATCTTTGATCAAGCCCCGGGATCAATAGGGTCCGTCGCCCGTACCGAGATCCCTCCGCCGAGCCCTCACCGGTGAGCCTCCGCAGGTACGCACCCTCCGCCTCCATGCCTGGTCGAGAGCCGCCGCGACCCCACGGCTAATAGCCCCATCACCGCCGGGTACTCCTCGTAGAGTCGACCGCTCCTGCACTCAAAGTCGGAGTCACCGCCTTCTTCCCTCTCTCGATGGTGGCCCCGTTGGTGAATCCTCGCCTTAGCCCCTACCGTGCGGCCGAGAACCCTCCGGTAACCCCTTTCCCTCACTCGCCCCCTTCTCTTTTCCTCTCTCTCTCCACACCCTTCTTTTTACTTTCTTTAAAGAGTAGCAGCTTTGAGTTATTATCATATTATTAATTATTATATATATTATTAATACTGATCTTGTAATCATTATTATTTATTATTATTAAGTATTATTAATACTGTTCTTAAACTATTATTATTATATTATTATTATATTATTATTATTATTATTATTATATTATTATTATATTTAGTAGTTCTATTATATGATTTTATTATTTTTATTATTATGAAATAATAGTTTTATGCTACTATTTTAACTGGTATTTACATTATAAGGTATAGTGGTGTTGGATGATTTATATTAGTTGTATATAAAACATTATGACTTTATTTTTAATCTTTTATTAAATAAATAGATAATATTTTTCTAAAAATTATAAAATATTTTTGACTAATGAAAGGTTATCTTTTCTACAATAATTGTATATTTTACAAACTTAAAATTTAACTTGAGACGATTTCCAAATATTACAAATATTTACTACTTTTAACTACTAGTTTTCTATCTATAAATTAATTTTTACAAAACTATGGTATTTGTTAAAAACGAGTTTCATTTTCTAAGTATTGGTCTAAAAACCTATTTTTACTAATAAGGTTAGTTTCTGTATTATAAATATTTTCTAAAAATATGGTACGTAACTTTCTACACAAATTCTTCTCGACTACCACTATTAATTGTGACTAAATCATGCTTCCTTTTTTTGTGGATTCGTACCTTTACTATCGATCATAGCTATTGGACAACCAGGACTTGTCGGATCATCGCACCACCATGAGACACCAGGCAAGATACCTTGCCATTATACTGCTTATATTCAGTCTACATTTTATTACATATCACTGTTCATTTATTTTAGTTCTTACAATTCTTGATTTACTGTCTATTCAGTGATATTAGATGTACTTTGTTATTATCCTTTGATTGCATATGGACTTAGAGTTAGGAGACTACCGTTTGTAGTGTATTGCATATACCTTGACACAGTTGTACCATGAGGATGTGTGAGATGAGTAGCATGTAGAGGTTCTTGCGTGTGGGCTGATCCCCCATGTGCATGCGCTAAGACTAACTGCTAATAGAGGCATGTTAGGAGACTTAGCAGTTAGTAGTGAAACATGGTCGTGGATGCGACTTGGTAGGTGCATTGGGTAGGGAGGACAATACCTGACGTATGGGTTCGATTGTACTTTCCTTGTAACCCGAAGCTCCGTTGGAGATACGGGTATGATTAGCCTCTCAGGTTTGCCACTGTCGTTTTTGAACGTCATGCGCTTAGGTCACTGGTGCCCAAGTGGGGACTATACCAGATCCTATTTACAGCCAGGGCCCATGCCCATGCGTCGAAAGGATTGTTTCTCAACTGCATGTTCACTTTAGTGCGGTTAGGTTGCCTTATTTATGTCTTGTCACTTTCTTTGATTGTGGCATATTATATATTCAGTATTTATATGGCATGTTTATTGTACCTTGTTAAGTTCCTCTGAGGACCTGGTTATCTCCGGTGTGTGCTCTTGTCTTTCGCAGGTGTTCTAGCTGTGGCCATGATCATCTCTACTTCTTTGAGGATGATTGTACTTTGATCGTCTTCGCTTCGCTCGCCAAACTCTTTCTTTTATTATGTATTCTTTTCATAGTTGGTAGTAGATTTGTCTCCGCCCAACGATTGTATACATAAAAAATTCAAAGTTGCTTTTATATCATTATTTATCTTTGTGGGTGAGATTTAGTGCCTTGGTTACTGCATTTTACAGCTTATGTATACATACGACGGTCCATTTACTTCGTATGTATACAGCTGGCATGATTACGTTCTAGTCCTTCTATTTTTGGGACTAGGGCGTTACATGAGTGGATTGACTCGGGAGATGACATGGTTTGTTTGTTCGAGATAGTGGCGAGTCTTCTGGATGGCGAACACCAAGGCTAGACACTTTTTTCAAAGTTGTACTGGTGTTCGACCCCAACCATCATCCTGCTGAGGTAGTAGATGGCTTTCTCATGGCCTACTTCGTTGTTCTGGGCCAACAAAGCGCCAAGGGAATGGTCCATTGCACGGACATAAAGTAAGAATGGTTTGCCTGCAACGGGTGCCACCAGGACTGGGGGACTTGTCAGATAAGCTTTGATGTTGTCGAAAGCTTTCTGACATTCTTTCGACCAGACATAAGAAACTTCCTTCTTCACAAGCTTGGTGAAGGGTTGACATTTTTCAGAAATGTTTGCGATAAACCTCCGGATGTAGGCGAGTCGTCCTTGCAGGCCTCGAAGTTCTTTGAGGTTCTTCGGAGGGTCCATGTCAAGGATGGCTTTAGTCTTCTCGGGGTCGACATGAATGCCTTTTCCAGTGATGATGAAGCCCAAAAACTTTCACTAGAAACCCCAAGGAAGGATTTAGCAGGGTTCGTTTTAAGTTGATGCGCCCGCATGAGATCGAAGACTGTCTTCAGGTCTCATAGGTGATCGCCCTGAAGACGGCTCTTGACGGCGATGTCGTCAACATAGCACTCGACTGTTTTACGAAAGTCTTGACGGAAGATGGTGCTCATAGCTCGCTGGTATGTGGCACCTGTATTCTTAAGCCAAAGGGCTTACTGTGTAGGAGTAAACCCCCTTTGGAGTTCTGAACGATGTGTGCTTTTTTTCGTATGAGAACATCTTAATCTGATTATAGCCTGAGTAGCCGTCCATGAAGGACATACGCTTGAAGCCACATGTTTGTCGATCATTACATCGATGATCGGGAGTGGAAACTCATCCTTTAGGCATGCAGAGTTGAGGTCCCAGAAATCCATGTAGACTCGGATCTTTCCGTTTTCTTGGTGACGAGGACGATATTGGCTACCGAGTCAGGGTGTTGTTCTTCATGAATGAACCCACTGTCCAAGAGCTTGTCGATCTCTTTGTTAATAGCGTCCATGATGTTAGGACGAAGTGCCGCTGTTGCTGCTTAACGGGCTTAGCATCAGGTAAGATGTTAAGCTTGTGCATTACAATTTGTGGGTCGAGTCCGGTATGTCTTCATAGCTTCAGGCGAAAACGTCAATATACTCTTTGACCAGGTGGATCAAAGTTTGGTCCTCCCCCACCAAGCTCTTGCTGATGAAGGGATCTGGATGAAGATCCATCCCCAAGGTCGATCTGCTCAACTTCGTCTTCGGCAGGGGGTTCTCGCAATTCAAAGCGAGAATCCCATTGCGCGAATAGGCATTGAGCCCAAGGTTCTTCTTCGAAGAACTCTCCTGTTTGATGTCGTATTTATCTTCTGAAGGATGTACGGATGTCATGCTGGCTGACAGCACCTTCCTGAAGACTGAGATGCTGGTATCGGAGTCCCAAGTTGTAGTTTCAGATGAGTGAGAATGTATGACATCCTCTGCTTCTGATTCTTCTGGAGTTGTTGGAGGCGTGATGTAGCCTACCACCCGGGTACGGTAATAGTTCTTGCGGCTTCCTTTTTGGCGCTGGAAGTCGTAAGGGAAGGCATCGACCTTTGCATAGTTCAGACCTTGGCCGCTCTTCAAGTTGTAACCCATCTTTTGGATGAGATACTTGGCTCGATCGTTTTACTGGTAGGTTTGCATTCTACCGGTGCCGGGTTCTGGCTCCGTCGGTGGGAGGGCTTGGTGATGCTCGACTTTGCCAAAGATAATGGGCTTCTCGTCCTTGTTCCGAGGTGGGACTATATAACAGACTCCTTGGTATATGATGACTTGATTTATATGACTCATATTCGTTATTTGTGTTTGCAACGACTGTAGAGCATTATCTAGAATGTACATGGTATTCAACGGAAGACTAGAATAATTGAAAGACACTCTATTATTGATAAAATATGAGATCTTGTCCTGAGGGATTACATCATCGAGGGATGGAGCATCGACATTAGCCGATATGTATTCTCCAAGTTCTTTATCGGTGAGAACTAGAGCATCCTTGGGAGGTTCAGGAGAGTTTTTTGGGAGCTTGCCCCATGTGGCTCCTGGACTGTGCTGAGAAGGACGCCGAGGTCTTCTCTTATGGCCTAACGGGTGCCGACAACTGAGGAGGTCTGCCTTTGAGCCGCACCTTGAGGGGAGCCTCAGTTGGTGTGCTGGGAGCTGGATCCTTCCCCGTAGCTTGGCTACGAGAGGAGTCGCCACTTGAGGGGGCTTGCCTTTGAGGTGTATCTTCAACGGAGCTTATTGGATGTCTGTCCGGAGAAGGTGGCGCCTTCCCGCGGAGTTTGACTACTATAGGGGCCAACGTCTGAGGCGGCCTCCCTTTGAGTCGCACTTTTAGGGAAGCATTAATTATATGTCCACCTCTGAGTCAGCTTCGACCTCAGCTTCTACTTCGTCATCAGCGTCATTGGATTCATCTTCGAGATGAATTGATTTATACAGATCAGCGTCGGTGAAGAAGGCTTCAATTACTCTGAAGGGATCGACATCAGCAACTCTGTTCGGATGATGCCGTTGGTGGACACGTATTTCATACATTGATGGAGAGTGGATGGCACCACCATATATCATGTATCTATGGCCGTCCCAACAAGATGTTGTAGTTGACGTCTGCATACACAATATAGCAAGTCACCTCGGTCTTGAGATCGTCGATGTGACACCTCAAGTAGATCTTTCCTAGCGGCTCATTCTTACTGGCTTTGAAGCCACTGATGGTAGTGTAAGATGCTGTCAGGTGATGCATTGGGATCCCCAACATCTGAAGTAGAGTTCGGAGGATGATGCTGAGATAAGACCCAGGGTCAATCTGCATTCGATCCACCTTGATGGCATCGACATACCCTGTGTAATACAGGGGTCTGTTGTGCCTGTTATTCTTGAATAGCATATCCTGTTAAGTGAATGTGATGTTGGGGATGATCTCCCCCACATTATGGCAGTACAGACATACTGTAGGATCATCGTCAGGCTGCTTGACCTGACTGATGAAAGACTCGGCGTCCTTCAGGGCTTCGCAGAGAGCCTCCCGAGTATCTTTGGATAGACGGAGGAGCTCTAATAGGAAAAGCCGTACTGGAGTACTGGCCAGTTGTGCCAGTATGTTAAAGTTGTGGGGCTTGGCTAACCCTGGAGTGTTGACTTTTCGAAGAGCCTGTCGAAGCAGGTCTCCTTCTGCTTTTGTTTATCAGCTGCAGGCGGTTGGGATGAACCTTCTCCTTGGATAGCTGTGGTGATGATAGCAGGTGTCACTTCGAAGGAGCCTCCTCTGGCTGGGCGTTCTGCTGTGAATGCATTTGTATGAGCAGTGCTTCTTCAAGGGAGGAAGTCACCATTCGACAAGACTTGGTCTTCTTGTCTTTGCTTTTGGAGGTAGAGGTTACCCCGGTTGAGTCAGCTCTGGAACAAGATCCGGGTGAACCCACATGATCTCTCCCTTGGATGTTGTGAGTGGTGTGAGCCCACCCACGTTGTCACGGGTTGGTGAAGGTTGACTGCTTCTATTGTCTCCTTTGGGATGGGGACGATGCCATCTTGAGCTGTGGTAGGCAGTAAGGTGCCGAACTGGAGCGACACCATGTTGGCCAAAACTGTCTTTTTTTGTAGTCGACTGAAATGACGTTCGTATTGATCATGTGCTGTATATATTGAGGATATAGCAGTCTTTAGTTGGATGTCCAATGAACCGATGTAGTGACAATACCTCGGGTCGTCGACTCTGCCTACTTCGTCAGGACGCTTGGGATCAGGCAACTTGATTTTGTCGCCCTGCTTCAGCATCTCAAAGAGCTGTAAGGTATCCTCATCGTAGAAGGAGTAAACCATCTTTAGTCGTGGTACGGTAGGCGGCCTGTAGGTAGGACCCTGCGTGCTGTTAGACGCATTGACAGTCAATGCCTACTTCCTTTTCGCTTCGCGGCTGCTGCTGCTGGTCGCAAGCCGTTTTCCTTTGTCGTCGAAGATGGAAAGTTAACCCCCAGAAGGTGAGCATTACGTACCTTCTTTTCAGCAGCTTCGGCTTCAATGATCAATGCGCTCCAATCAGACGGGGAGAGAAGTTGAGCCAGAGCTTGATTGCAGGGAGCATGTTCATGCTGCATGTTCCGATAAGTGTGTGATCCGGCATGCCCGGAGGCAACCTTAGACATGCTTGTCGAAACGTTCGATGAAGACTCGAATGGTCTCATTCTCAGTCTGTCGCACTTCTATGAGAGACGACATGGTCATATCCCTCCCTCGTAGAATCGATCAAGGAAGAGGCGTATCAAGTCATCGAAGGACGATATGGAGTTGTCAGGGAGACTGCAGTACCAGTTGTAGGCGACTCCCTTCAGGGCCCCGACAAACAGGCTCATAAGCAAGGCATCTTTTTTGGGAGATGCCCTGTCTGAGACTGAAAGTAGGTCAGGTACCGGCGAGGAGAATCCTTTTCGTCAAATGGCGATAGTGTTTGTGGTTTATACTTGGGAGGATAAACGACTTTATTCCATTCGAGGGGCTAAGGTTGCGGGAGTCCCATCTTCTGGCGATCCTCCTGTCTAGTTCGGGCCACAAATGCCCACACAGGTCTCTGACCATCTCGACCAAGTCTTCTGTCGAGCTGGGAGCTGATGAAGGCGGTACAGCCTGAAGTTGGATATTGGAAGGAGCTGACGCTCGCGGTGCAGTGGTGCTCCGCCCCTGAAGATACCCGTTGAGGGGGTATAGTTGATTCTCCGTTGGCCCCTAGATCGGGGCTGGTGGAGACAGGTGCCCTTACCAGAGTGGTTCGAATGTCGAACACCGCCTGGGTCAGGATTTGTATGGAGGCAGAGAGGGTTTTGAGACTCCCCTCAAGAGTGTCTATGTGCTGCACGATGTCTAGCGTGGGAGCGTCTGATTCTCCTTTATCACCACCCCCTGCCATGTAAGCTATCCTGACATGGGTGGAAGTGGATGGATTGGTCGAGGCTTCGCTCTCGACCTCACTTTCCTGTAGAGGCTCTTCTTCTTCTGAGGTCTCGTGTTGGCTACCCCCAGCTACGTAGGGGTCTATTTGTCGAAGCGCTTCTTCATCTTCGAGAGGAGGGTTGTCAGAGGCTTGACTACCCCCGACCGTTGCTTCTTCCAGGGCCTTGATCTTTGCTTGGGTGCGTTCGTACACCCTGGGGATGGGACCATTGTTTGCTCTTCCTCAGCTGAGTCTTGGTTACAGAGGCTGAGGAGTTGGTGGTTGTCTTTCTTACGAATGAGTGGGAATTGGAGACAACATGACAGGAAGCGACGTTGGATAGGTGCCGTAGATTGTAGTCGCTGAAACATGGACTGCCTCTGTGGTGGAGCGCTGTTTTGCAACAACAGCAGTTAATGGTGACCATAGTACAGGTGTGCCCTGCGAGGGGCACGTTGCTTTTATTAGTCATCTCTCCTGATCTGCGTTTGTTACTGATCAATTACGCAAATCATGATGGAAGAGTTTCACTTTAACACCCCCATCAGGCGCATGGCAAGGCCAAGCACCAGGGTGGTCATGTGAATGTTGTACCCCCTGATCTGGTTCGTGCATGAGATACGCCTAGATCATTGGTAGAGAACAACATTTATGGCAACTTGAATCCACTTCATGCGCATCACCCAAGTGGGCGCATGGACTCAACATCGCAGTTGCCCAGCCAGACTTGGTTCGAAACATAGTAGATACGCCCAAGCGGGACGGAGACTTTGAGAGTCGACCCATTTCTGGCATAGATGCGCCCGAGTTATCTCTGTACAGCTTACTGTAGAAGCATGGAAAAGAATAAAGAAAGATCCATCGGCCATATAGAACCCTATGCGGCTCAAGAGTTCATGCGGCTCAAATATTCATGCGGCTCGACCGACTATGCGGCTCAAACAAGCTCTATGCAGCTCAAGGAGGAGCCACGTGGCCTGTAAAACAACTCTTCCCCCCTTGTCCATTACCGCATTAAGTGCCTTGATGGCTGAAAGCTCTGACAAGGTGACAGTTCTGACACAAAGATATTATGACTCCCTCATAATGACGGACTCCTTGGGAAGCGAAGAAAATCTCTGATACGATCCCCAAGAGTCAGAAACTATCATGCGGCCTTGACACATGGACAGTCGTATGCGGCCCAAGCGAAGACTCCCCCATGCGGCTCACGAAGACTAGCTCCAAGCGGCTCACGAAGATTAGCTCCATGCGGCTCACGAAGACCAGCCCCATGCGGCTCACGAGGACTGTCTCCATACGGTTCACTCATGTGGTCATCCACACTCATGTGGCTCTCATTACTATACGGGCCACTCTCAAGCAGCCTTGACACGTGGCCAGCCTTATGCGGCCCAATTTTCCTGCGGCTCAGATTTCTGCTGTTTTGACACGTGGCATAATAGTAGGGCACGTGGCATCAGATTGATCGAAATCTCTCAGCAAATCCCAATAAAATATTGGGATCAAATCAGATCATTTATAAATAAGCCAATTAAAGACACGTGTCGAGGAATCCGAGGTTGGCATGACAAATCAGGAGGATTTACGTTAATCAGCATTAATTACCCACAAAAGATTTGATGCAATCACATTTATTGCTCAAATCTCAATGAACGGTCCAGATCCAATGATCAATAGCCACCGACTTACAAGAATAGGCAATCATTGTAAACCCTAATGAGGCCTCCCACTCTTATAAATAGCAGGGTACCATTCCCTTGTAAAATACACACGGAGAGAAATACAGAGAAAGAGACAGAGACATATACAGAGGCAGAGAGAGACATAGAGAGCCAGAGAGCCTGAAGAGAGAGCATTTCTTCATCAACGCCCAGCAGTTCTTCTACAGAGCCAAGGCTGCACCCGATCGTCCAAGGAGTAAGGCAGAGCTGCCATAGCTTTCCCGAGCCTCTACCGTCATCCCCCAGAATCTAAAATAAACAATTGTACTTAGATTGCTGTACCTAGGTTTTCGTCCCTAGGCTTTCTTTGTACAAGTGAGTTTGTATGAAGTAAAGTCCAGTCCTTCGATAATTATTCTGTTCTTTTATATTTCATGGCAAACATGATGGCGACTCTGAAGGGGACAAACTTCTCCACGGCTGAGGAGTTGGTGACGTAATCGGATGCAGCCAAACTTGGCTCCACGCAATAGAAGATGGTCGTCCGTTTCGACCAACAGGCGTTTGAAGAAATGCTCTCTGAAGGAAGCGCTGGCCCGGTCCAGAAGCGAACCCGCCCAAAGAAAGTTTGCTGCGAGTGGAGGCCAAAATCATTTGCTCCTCCACAAGCTCTGGATGGGGTACTCTCGGCTACCCAAGACGGTGAAGGCGACTCTCATACGGCTCTACTTTGAGCCATAGAGAACTCTACTGTCCCCAGGTCTGGCAGAGGAAAGCACTACGATGCTGGACTTGTAGGGACAAAGAGTGATTCTACGCGCCCCAAGAAGAAGCCGAACGCTCATACGGCCAAGTCTGCCAACAGCATGCAGGATGCTCATGCGGTTGAGTCTGCCAACCGCATGAAGGAGGTCTATGCGGCCAGATCATCCAGCCGCATGAAGAAAACTTACGGCCGAAGCTCTCAGCCGCATGAAGAAAACCTATGCGGCTACGTCTACCCGCCGTATGAAGGTTATTGATGACAGCCACATGACGCCTACTCCACGTGGCTCTGTCTTCGACCGCCTCTCCTATGGTCCTGATCTCTTGTGCTCCCAAGAAGATATGTCTGACTCTCTCCAGCATCACCTAGACTCTTCCAACTATGTGCCCTTACGCACTAGAGCGAAGAAGTCTAGGGCAGCGCGAGCTTGGCAAGCTCGGTCCACTGACCCGATCTCTGACCATCCGAGCATACCGCATACTGTTATGCGGGCCTCAGATGGAAAGTTATACAGAACCACTCGAGTCCAGCACCCGGCGGCAAACGGACAGAGAGGTTCGCAAAAGTCTTCCAAAATCCAGGGAGCAAAAATGGTCGATCCAGACCCATCTGACTTGCGTGAGACCATTCTCCACAAATGCAAGAAAAGAAAAGATGCACCGGGGTGCAAAGAGTCCTCCTACGGACGTCACTGCACCCAAGTCATCGTCAACTTCTGCTGCAATAACCCAACGATGCGAAAAGACCGGCAGTCCGTCTTTCAAAGACTGCAACAGCCGTCTTCAGAAGACAAGGCACTTTCCGTCGTCTCCTGCAACTCTGCTCAGAAAGTCCCCGCCGATGGGAGAGGGAAGAAGACAAATGTTCCCAGTCTGAAGATTTCAACCACTTTGACCAAAAGACTATGTCTAAGCGGGTGCCCACCACCGGAGTTTTCTAAGGCACCCGTTCTAAGACAAAATCTGCTACAGTGGGAGATTCGTCGTCCACAATACTGGGGGTTGCTAGGACTGCGGGTAGCACTCCTCCGAACCTCCACGACAATCCGATGTTCCAAGAGACGAGCCGGGAGAAACAACTCTCCCATCAGATGCAGCAAACCCCGACGTCCCCGATGACGTCCACAACTCCCAAGACGAGGCAAACTCGGAGACTGGGGGTACTGTTCCTTCCGAGTTCGAACCAGAGGAGAATATTCCCACATACCCCGATGACTTCTCACTACAGGGGTATGATTCGGAGGGCGCTTCCTCCATCGCTCCGTCCATCTCTCCTCACGTAAGGACGGTATTATGACGGACAATAACCAAGGTGGTTCCAGTGATCGCCAACGCATCGACACTCTGGAGGCCATACTGCTTGCCTTGGTCAAGTCTGTAGACGAGATCAAAGTGGCTCTTCCAACTCTACAGGGAGGAACGCCTGGCCAAACAAGCACGGGTCCCGCGGTCAATGCGGACTCGAATTCAGCGGCACCGAACCCGGGCAACAATCCTCCTGAAGGAACGGCCCCCACCGCTGTGGATGAGGCCCGCGAAGCGAGAAGAGAGGTCCAGGAGCTCCGAGCCATGTTTCATGCTCGAGAAAACTCTCAAGACCTCAGAATGCGGCAACCGTACCCTGCCGCATGGAGGGATGTCCCCTTTCCGCCAAGATATAAGCCGTTCAACTTTAACCCTTATGATGGCAAGACCTCTGCCAGTCGGTACATTACTTACTTCGAGGTCACCACCGACCATCTGCCCCATGACGATGCCATTCTCACACGATTATTCATTGGGGCATTGGAAGGGGTCGCCTTCGACTGGTATCGTAACCTGCCAGACAACTGCGTCCACTCCTTTGCCGGCTTCAAGCACATATTCTTGGAGAGATTCTACGAGGTAGGGCAGGACGTCACGATGTCCACCCTTATGGACGTCGTTCAAGGGGAGAAAGAGCTGACGAGGAACTATATTGAGCGGTTTCGCCAAACCGCAATGAAGCTGCCGTCTGGAAATTGGATTCCTCCTTGATTGAAATTTGCCAAAAGAGATTGCTCCCAACAATCAGTCTCTGGATGGGCGAAAGTCAATTCAAGGACTGGAAGATGTTTATCATCAGTGCCACAAGTGCCGAAGAACGATTGAAGAAGGCTCGCCAACTGGGATTGCACATCTCAGAAAGGGAGGACAAGGGCAGGCATCCCAACGCTAACACCAACAATGGGGGTAGCTCCACCAACAATCGAGACAACAAAGGCAAGCAGACTATGGTGGCCGATACAGCCCAGAAACCTGAGTCAAAACCGACAGACAAAACAATGGCCGTAAATCACTTACTCCTTCGAAGACGGCCATGTCAAGCCCATCTTGGACATGCTCATACAAGGAGACAGAATTCAGCTTCCTCCACCAAGACGGGAACCTCGGTCGGCAGAAATGGAGAACCCAAAGTACTGCCATTACCATCGCTACGTCCACCATGCTACACACGACTGCTACCAACTAAAACGGTACATCCAAAATCTTATCGATTCGAACGCTCTGGCTATCGATTTGAGGAGGTAAATATGGCAGCCAATATGGTGTCAGTACAATTCGGCAGCTTCCCTCCGACGAAAACTCAAGACAGTGTGGTCCCCATCCCTCTGACGACAATGGAGATTGCTAATCTTCTACCTCCCCGAGATCAGGCTGCTGGTCTAGTGTCCCTCACCACATCACGAGGGGAGGTCATGTGGGTCCATCCAGAGTTGGTATCAGAAGTGACTCAGCCCACACCATCTTCCATTCGCAAGAAGAAGAGTGGAAAAGTCAGGTCCTGCCGCACAATCTCGACAGATATCGAAGAAGATACAGCCGTCGTCACTCGGTCTGGGGCACAATCTAACCTGTAGCTGATAACTTGGCTAAAGATCATCAGCCCGCTACAATTGACGCTCCGGTACCGGCTCAGCCTCCGACGACCGACAAACCTAGGCCGAAGGAGACTCGCTTTGACAAATCCCTCCGAAAAGAGGCACCGCAGGGGCTGGAGAAGCCTTACAACTTCGACATCTTGGCACAATTGGCCAACACATCGGCCAAGTTGTCATTATACGAGCTTCTCAGACTCTCAAAATATGTTCGCGCGGCTTTGAGCGATGCACTCTAAAATGCCGACGCGTACTTGGCTCAGGTCAACCTCACGGAAGAAAACCCGTCTACAGATCTCCAAGACAGTGCTTGCACGGAAGCGATGCCCAATATTGTCTTCACTCTGCAGGACATGCTCATCAAAACCAACCTGCACGATCGCCCGTTATACTACACTGGATACATCGGCGACGTAAAGGTGGATCGGATGCACATTGATCCTGGGTCTTCCATAAGCATCATTCTGAAGGGTCTGCTACATCATCTTCGCATTCCGATGCATCGCCTGACCTACAAGCATGCCATCAGCGGTTTCAATTCGGGCATGAGCTACCCAATTAGGAAGATTCGTCTGAAGTGTCAGATTGGCGATCTCCAATCAGAAGTCACCTGCTACGTCATAGATGCAGACACTTCTTACAACATCCTCTTGGAACGCCCTTGGATACATGATTATATGATCGTGCCTTCTACGCTGCACCAGTGCTTCAAATATGTCGAAAATACGGCTTCGTGAGGACAGAATTTGCTGATATCGATCCCTTCGAAGGGGTCGAATCCTACTGCTCAGACTCCTGCCTGTACGAAAAGTCGAAAAGCACCTTGGTGAAGGAGATATGCAAGCTCGTACCGAGATAGCCACAGGATCAGAAGAACCTCTAACGATCCAACTCCAAGCTCGCAAACCCGACAAGTCTGTACCCCTTACAGCCACTCTGCGTAAGGACGCAATCAGCCTCTCGGCGCAAAAGAGCAGATGATAATCCGGCTGCCAAGGTCTGGCCAAGTGCCAAGACCCACAACGGAGCCACTGACGATCAGGCTGCCGAGAGTCGGCCAGCCGCAAACAGAGAAGCTCAATCCCTCCGACAAGCCAATGACGATACGCCTTCCCAAGAAGAGTCGTCACCCCGATGCAAGGTCTGGGACTTCTAGCGAACCAACCACTCTCCACCCAGCATCGAGTACCAAGCTGGGGGTCGTTAGTCTGCCAATAACTCTATGCTCTGCTCCACTAGCTGAACCTCTGACGATCAAGCTGCCCAGGTCGTCCTCTCAGTCTTCGTTTATACATGGGGTAGCAAAGAGGAACCGGAGCTAGCCAAGTATGTGGCTGCCCACACTGATGTTTCCTCTGCAGATGATGTAATCTCCCTAAAAAGATACCTTACTTCATCAATAAAGGGCTATCTTTGAACTACATCGAGCTTAATAAGCTTTGTATAATGTATGCTATGGAATACGGTATAGGCACTCACCTACACACACAGGTGACAAATGTGTACACCGTAATCCAGCTTACTCAGTGGAAGACGCTTACCGCATAGCGAGGGAGGGGCACCACCCAATCATCTTCGGCCGGAAGGACGATCCGTATCCCTTCACCATAGAAGAAGTCGACCTCAAATTAGATGCCGGGAGACTGCCTCTGTATCTTATAGCCCCCAATCCAAAATCTCATGCAAAAACGGGGGTATGATCTGGAG